>JAARMF010000630.1:17976-74987 GCA_022844705.1 Toxascaris leonina | reverse complement strand
TAACTATTTCGAAGAGGATAAAATAAGTATCCGGACTCCCTCAAATCAGTTATCCTCCTCTGCCTGACATTACATTGATCCCTTCACCTTATGTTTGTGCGGCAAATCTTTAGTCAAGGAAGTCTTTGATAACATAAATTCCCACAACGTGAACTAAGAACTCCTAAAAACTCACAAAAACGTATGGAAGAATTATACTGACGCCTATAAGAGCAATAAAAAGTACAATTCAATCTTCAAATAGTTCCTCTTAAATTCCTGATGCCTCTCATTTAACGAACATCGTATTCGTACTGTTGATATTCATGAATTAATCTTGCAATATATGAAGATTGCGTATCATATTTTCTCCTCTCGTTGTTTCATTTATCATCACGACTTCTCAATTACACTTTAACATATTCTTTTATCAACAAATACACATTATTCTCGTTTCATTTGTTTGTGCATAGGCAGTGGGGGAAATTGATGATAGATGAAACTGGTAGGGCAACAAAATTTAAGCACGGGATGAACACTAACTTAAACGTTCCAAAACTTATGACAAACTCTTCGCTAAGAAACTACAGAACGTTGTAATAACTATCCAACGAGATTAGCATGGGATGTCCTTTTATGTTAGGGACTAGAAACCAGAGCTGCAAAAGTTGCGGTGGTCTCAGAGGTGCATTTTTACCATGACCCCATCGCGCCAGACGATTTACCAACCGACTACAGGGCCAGGGCAGCGACCACCGTCTGCCGTGGCGATTGTAGCACGATCGTAATTTTCTGTTTGTTATTCGAATACTTTAGTATTTACGTTTAATTAACGTAATATGTTTTCTACTGCTTTCATATGTTTCCTCTTTGGGGGATTCAAAGAGAGTTCTTCTATCCAATATTTGTAAAATTAGCAATAGGAGCTACCAGTCGACCACTTGAAACATCAATTGCTTTCGACAAAAGAGGTCGCTAATCCCAACAAGGTCACATGCGACCTCCCTTTGGTTTAGCCTTATATCATTTACCTTCGTAACTCATCTCACTCTCACATCTACTTATTATATGCGTACGTGACACTTCGTTATCATTGCTGTATATGTATGCTGATAACTGATAAAGGTTTAATTACCCATGTTTAAGTTGTGGCACACGCCATCTATCAGGAGAGTTGTGATATCTTCCATCATATCGGCGTGNNNTTCGTAAAATTGAGTGTTATGGAGTGCGCGAGGCAACCTATCCTAACAGGCCGAGTGGCAGTAGTAGCAGAAGTGCCAGCGGCAGCAACAGTGATAACATCGACAAAAACAATGCTCGAAGACCTCAACCCTCAACTGTATCTAGAATCGGGGAGTGCCTGCTGGCGAGTGCAAAAGTCGGGAACCCGACCGGGAAAGTGAACAGCTTTTCTTCTCAGTCAGCTTTTATTTCTGTTTTGGCCTTCGGATATTCAGCATATTTGCTGACCTTCTTCACATATTACTTGATCCTTTCAGGGACAAATCCTCTAGTTTTGAGCAACCCCAGCAACTGTTTGATGACAATCTCCCCAATAACCACCGAAATCCCCACCCACTTGTGGTGGACTACTCAGTTCGCCTCATCCACGTTATAAACCAAACTGATGTAAGGTGGCCAGAAACCAGCGGCAAACACAATGCAAAAGTTACCTTGCTGACGAATGTTTTCGGTGGCTTTGTAAGGACGTCCGCTAGAGTTGCTGCAAAAGCATTGGAACCAACACGTCGTATGCTGCTGGTTGAGGAAACACCTAGCCCAGGCGGCTTGCTCGGCTTGGTCGGAACCACAGGCGGAGGCACCTCAAACTAGTGAACAATCAACCCTCAGCCGGAAACTTATCATTTCATATCACCAATCACAGCATCAAATTTACAACGTTCTACTTCTCTTGTTGGCCTGCTCGCCTGGCCAGCGGGGTGGCGTCATTTATTGGCTACAACAATGCAAAACCACGGGCCTCGGTACCCTAATGGAAGCGCATTGTGACCGGCAGCGTCATCGACGTTCGACAGTCCGGTCAATCAAGTGATCAAGTGACTTCTCTTGTAAACAAGCACTACTTCCCACCGAAAGTCCGACAATGAGATACATGACTGTTCCTGGTATTTCGTGGAGCTACGCTTTTTTGGAGAACGAAGACCTATTTGCATGGATCCAGTCTGTGCTGGCGAACAGTTCAAAAAAGCATTTCTCTGGAAAAAATGTCAAAACCAGTCGCACACTTCACCTGCTAGCTGTGAGCACAATTCCATCTTCTTCATTCAGTCCTTCAATTTGCTCATAACAATATGTGCGCCAATAAACATCACCTATATTGCATTAACCATTTTCCTCGAAATCAGCACAACTATAACCCCATATAGCGACATAACATCGATTCACATCGGAGATGGAAACGGTGCAAATTTTAGCGGCATAAACCGACTGCCAATTTTTGAAGGCTCAAGGATGATTATTACACTCTCAGTAAAGATGAGTAAACGCGGCAAAAACTTACTGACCCTTATTTCCCGATCTTATTCATTTTAAGTGAAAAGATCTGTAATAAAGCAGCCCATCTCACAAAAAACATATAAAATATTGATGTTAAATGTGAGGATGAGGAAATATTGCATCGAACAGTGATTTATATGAGAGGCGTTATAGCCGTACTTAATGCGATATATCTTTATAATAAAGCAAAAAACTTCAACACTTACGGTGCTAACTGTAGATGCAGGTGCATTTTTATGGCTTTCCGTGGTGCTTGATGCAGGCAACCTAACAATTTCAACGAAGTTATCGGGAATAAGCCCACGTTTGCCATCCAGCTCACCCAGAAACCATCCTGGATCGGGACATGTTTTGCTGATTATTGTGACCATTGCCCCAACTTCCGGTAAAGCAAGCTCGTCCTCATGTGCAGGTGAATATGTAAACAGAACGCGAGCCATTTCTGCAACATTTTTTCACACCTTACAAGCATGTACATATGCCAAGCAAGGGGGTTTTATGTGGCGTCTGCAAACGCATGGGGGCTGACGGAGACGAAAGGTGTAACGGAAGTAGCTGTGAGCAACTGTATACGACTTCCACTGCCATAAAATAGTAAATTTCTGTAAAAATGCCTCACAGAGAACTTCAAGAAAAAATTCTTCGTGATAAAATTTCCACTGCAGAATCGCGGCTGCAAAAGTAAGTTTTAAGCTGAGCAGCTGCTCCTCGAGATCTTCGCAGCAACGGCACGGCAACAGCAATTTGATGATGTTCGTCAAGTGAAACGAAGTTTTTCTCGAGAAGAGTCTACTTTTCATATCCCTACACTCTTGAAGGTTCAGAATTCAAAGAGACGGAAGGGGAGGAAGAGGGGGGGGGGGGGGGGGGAGGGGAATTTCGAATTCAACATCAATGCCCACCCCTACATTCCTCCGTAATGAAAAATCAACGCACATACGAAAAGCTCCAAAATTTTTGGTTTCATTAACGCAAAGTTGGGAAATACGGAAGCCGCTTGATTTCGATTTTGAAATGCAACACGTGAATAAATTCAACTACGAAGCAATCTATGAAACGCATTCACGGATAATGATTGAAAAATTTCACACCTATGATGAAAGAAAAACGCCCATCACCCTCCGTCATCAAAAAAATTTTCCGCTTTCACCTGCTGTCTAAAATATCTAAAGGAACGTATGACTGGTGGAAGCTGAGAGGACTCTAACATAAATAATGTCTTAAAAGCATTGCAATGCACGACCGAATCCTCAAAAGCAGTGCTTTCTAGCATGGCCATTCTCCTTTCTTCTGCTCCTTCCTCCCACGTTGCGGCGTCCCCTGCCCTGATTTAATGAGTGGGAACAAGTGTGATGATGAGTAGCCAAGTAGCAGTGAACAACCACCAAAACAATAAAAGAGGAGTCTGACAAGGAGGCATATTCCGAAAAGCGCAAAAACTATCTCCACTTACCCATTAAATGACAAAACTTAGCACTAGTCAGTGAAACAATAAGCGAGCGGCATCAATAACCGCCTGAAATTCCAGATCGAAAGCATGCAAGGAGATATGGCACTAAAAATCATGCCATTAAGGCAAATGACTTGCTCTGGGCAAATCCAACTCTAGTTTACATAAAACGATGCCGCACCTCATCTACTGTGCGAATATCAACTTGAATGGCAATCATATTGGCAGTGCNGAACAACCACCAAAACAATAAAAGAGGAGTCTGACAAGGAGGCATATTCCGAAAAGCGCAAAAACTATCTCCACTTACCCATTAAATGACAAAACTTAGCACTAGTCAGTGAAACAATAAGCGAGCGGCATCAATAACCGCCTGAAATTCCAGATCGAAAGCATGCAAGGAGATATGGCACTAAAAATCATGCCATTAAGGCAAATGACTTGCTCTGGGCAAATCCAACTCTAATTTACATAAAACGATGCCGCACCTCATCTACTGTGCGATGCTTCAACTTGAATAGCAATCATATTGGCAGTGANTATCAACTTGAATGGCAATCATATTGGCAGTGCTATCGTTTTAGATGGTTGCACACCACACCTGATGTCATCAAAACCTTCGCGAGGAACAATCGATACTAATTAAGTTGTTTATCGAGAGGTACATCTTCACTTAGGAAAAAGTAAAAAGCAACAGGCCAAGGTTTCATTCGGATACTTTTGATTCAAATCTTTCTCAAAAGTTTTAACCCGCACCTCAACTCTTTAAATGCCTCCTTCATCCGAACTGAAGGAAACAAGATAGTGAATTCACCTAAAGAGTTTCAAGAACCGATTCCCTCTGAGACGGAAAGAAAGTAAAAACACTGAAAGACAGCAATATACAGCTATGGCGACTGACCTTTAGTAGAGGTGTCGCTCCCACTCTCTGTGTCGGTTTTCTTGCCATCCGCGAAGGGTAGCACACCAGGCAATTTCGGTTTCACAGTTTCGATTACCGATGTCCTCTGTAGCGCTTCCGGAGAATCATCTGCAATTACTTATCTACAAAATATCGTTACCCCTACTAAATGCAGGTGCAGTCCCCTCACCCTTCCTCATGAGTTCCGGAACTGCCCGAATTGGGTGAATGAAGGCAACGAAAGACCATACAAAGCGCATTGTCAATGTACTGACGACAAAGTTAATTCAACATTGCGGCCTGAAGCTGCTGATGTCAACTGACCATCAAAATATAATCAATCATGCAACACAACAAACGTCTTGATCTCATGGTGCAATCGAAATTCCCCGAGACTACACTTATAAACCCAACTATTGCAAAATCTCTTCACTTGTATCGCAATGACTTCCTCGAAGAGCGGTTAGGAGGGCAATTGAGCACGGGTTCCATGACTTCAAGCTGCATCAATGTTATAGAGACGATGCTATCTTCGTAAAAAAGAAGTGCAAATCCCGAATTCTACATCACAGCTTTGAAACAGGTACGATGTGGAGTAAGCAGAAACGAACTCCCTCAAGCAATATTCCCTCTCACGAATTCGGTAATAGCACATAAATGACGTTCTCATAATAACTGATGGAGACTGACAGGTAAAACACTGAACAGGGATTCATTTGCCACAAAACCAGCACTTCTACTAGGTAGTTGGGCAGCAACTGCACTATTGCTGCCATCGAAACTTCAGGTCCTTTACCTCAGGTCCTTTAGAAACACAACATTTTAGCTTCCCAAAACTCATATTATTTGAAAGTTGCATATGGCTTTAAGCGAACCTGAGCCAATGTCGGTTGATTTCTTTTTCGCCTCCGATACCCTCATCACTCCATTACCGCCGCTCGACTGCGGTTCTATAAACACTGCCATTATATTTCTAGGAATAAGCAATATAGACCGCAAAAGCTTGTTCCTTTCAAGTGCAATCGATTCAACAGAAGGGTAAAACGAACTCTCTTTGTTAAGAGAACCATTGAAATATCAAATCTGATACCATTACACATACAATTCTGCTGTGATGAAAGGTTATCAATGATGATTTCGGACACCAATTCTCGACAAACAGTTGAAACTGATCTGACGAATCACTGCATGAAAACGAGTTAAACATGCCTACGATCGATCGAAATATTAATGCGATTTGATAAAAATTCTGCTTTTCTTTCTCAACTTTTCTAAACCCGTTCGCGATGCTGGTGTCAACAACTCAAATTGGGTTTCGAACAGCTCCTTATACCCTCAAACTCTACTGATTTTCCTCATTTTACTACCAGTGGAAAAGTGGAAAATTTTGAAACCGATTCATTACGGAAATTCAAACTTTTTTGTCGACTGTTGGAATTTCTTAGAAAGATCTACTTAGATTGGCTTGCGAAGAAAATGCTCAGCGCTTCTATTAAAATATCTTAGATTTGCCCAGCGCGAAATACACCTGCAAATATTTCGAGCATTTCTTAATCTTGAGTTCCGCTTTGACATTTGTAATCTAAATATAACTGCCTCGCTAATAATTTTGAGTAAAAAATATTTTTACTGTATATAGACAATCACGTTGCCTCAAGCCACATTCCATTCCGAGACTGCAAGCTTGCTTCTGCTGCTTGAAGAATGGCTGAAGCCCGCGAAAATATCCAAGTTGAATGTCCTAAGATTTTCGATCGCTTGTGACGTTAGATGCAACGACTTTGAGTTGATGTGCTCGGCAACTACTGCGCCATGCCACAACGCTTGTTGTGCGTTATGTATGGAACCCACATGTGAACACTAGTTTCCCCGCTTCTGTTCGATGAATTAACCCCTCCGATCAGTCTCCATCACGGCTACCTTCTGAGGCCAATCAAGACAGATTGCTGTACCTCGAAGATCCTGATCCGCATGAGACTAGCAAACCCGGATCTCCCCACACATCCATCCTGAACGTTCACTATCAGCTTAGTAGGCCTAAAAGTTTAGTCGACGGATAACGCACGAACTGATGGGAAAAAAATTCCTCCCGATTGAGTCGAAGTATATTCAGAACTTCTATCCACCAGCCATCGTTTCGATTAATTGGAATATCCCCCCAAAGGCGAGAAGTAGTGACTCCAAACAATGCCAGTGCGGCCAAGATGGGGTAGAGTCACAACCGGAGCAAAAAGTCACTCAAAATATTGATGCTCAGTATATAGCGAAATATTACTAGCAGCTTTCAAACAGCAACTCGACAAATGTGATTTTCAGCCATGCTGTACACAACTTAGAAAGTGACAAAAATGCATCTGCAACTAGCGGAAGCTTTCATTCTGAGCGACAGCACGAGTAGTTGCTACAGCAACATAAAAAAAGAGCACGTACCAAGAAAATGAACAAAGTTCGTCGGAAAGAGACCCACTCGACCAGAACTACGGATCTTGCCTTTCATCCAGCCCGTTTCCGCATCTTCTATTATTTCGATAATGTCGTCTACCTCTAGATCCAACTCGTCATCATGCGCCGCTTTATAAGAAAATCGCACATTAGCTAGACGTACACCAGTTCCTGTAAAAATAGCAGACATTTTTGCAGTCGAATAAAAAGAAGCATGCCGAACGGAATGAGATGGTAGCTCGAGCTTGAGGAGTTCAAATAAACGCACGACATTCCCTCATTTAGCATCGGAACATACCAAAATAGGGCCACGTTTCTCAAAAATTTTGATTGATGATCGAATCACCTTATCAGCTCCAAAATACGACTATCAAACTACTCTTCCTCTCTCTTCCCTCAAAACTCAAAGAATTGTCTACGATATAAAAATAAAGATCGGCGGGTTAAGTAAATTGTAGCGAATTAAAAAAAAAAAAACAACAACAACAACGAAACGAGGCTGCGAACGCAAACGGAAGAAATCATTGTGAGATTATTCAAAGATGCGTCGAATCTCGAAAGCGATTAGCATATTAGCCATACTGGCCATCAACTATATTGAGATATAAAAGATTATGACATTGCATCGCTGATTTAGATGCTGAAAACTGAGCCGAATTAGAACAAATTTCACTGATAATAACGCGAATTGTAACGCGGAAAAAATACAAGGCAAAACTTTGATCTGTTGCATCATTGCTCCGCTCATTTCTCTCCTCGGCAACTACATATTGTTATTAACGGCTTTGAAAAGGTTTAAAAACTTTTATAAAATACTTCTGCACCTCGGAAAGAGAAAAACTAGTGGGAAAAATTGAAAAAAAAATCGTTTTTATGAAAGAAAGAGTTGCTTTGAGGGATTGAAAAAAAAAAGAGAGAATTGCCTCCACTTGTCAATTCTCTCTTTTCCACAAAGAAAACAATTTCAATTCACTCAGAAACTCATCAGGCTCTCCAAATAAAAACTAAACAAAATATCACAATATTCCGCCCTATTGCACTCATAAACAATAATCCATAACATAGATTAGTTGACTGGAAAAGGAACAATTGCAGCTTTCTATGCACCTATGAAAGAACGGAGGGAAAATGAAGAATAACTGAGCATCGTAAGTGATAAAAATTCAAAAAACCACAACTGAATAGTTTCTGCGGCCAACAATCCCAACAATTTTTACTTTTGAGCTGCTAGATTTTGCTCAGAAATTATTTACCTTCGCTGCAAACTACACAATATTTATTTGCTGAAATCGTATATTTAAGCCGTACTTTACAGTTTGATTTATATATGAAATTTGATTGTTTTATTCATCCTCGGGAAACTCAGTAAGCGAATTTCTTTATGAGTTCTTATAAACAATCGAAATTTTGAAGCAATTTATCCAATTATTTTTCAGCACTCATAGCTTCAGCAATAAGCTGCTTGCCATCTATAACTTCAAATGTTGAGACTCAACCTCGCATATATAATGGGAGAATCGCACTCAGCTAGTTCTAAGCTAACAACGAGAAAGCAGAAGAAAAGAGATAGCGACCTTATAAAATATGTTTCATTTTGCAAAACTGTCTGGAGTAGAAAATTATTTAAAGCACGAAAAGAGGAATTAACAGTCTGCAAAGATATGAAGTAAGCATCCACTCCACTAACTCAGAGCCAGCTCTAGCTCTCCTCTCAAAGTGTTCGTGTCGTTTTCAACAATCAAACTTTTAAATAATTATTTCTATTTCCGTTTGATGACTCAGTTATTCATAAAATATGCTTTTTCTAATAAATAAATAATTAATTACTCGCAAAAACTGTAGGCAAAAAAAAATTTACCGAAATCATCTCTTAAAGAAAAGTATTCCGAATATCACCTCAAATACGAGTGCAAGATAACTAAACCTCGACAAAATTTAAAACCTGAAGAGATGAAAATCATACCTGGTCTCCTGAAAGCGACCTCCGAGTTGCGACCAAATGAAAGATCCTTGCTGAGTCGATTAACGATTTTCGCCACATTTCCCGACATTATTTCCTCCTAAAAACTTCAATCTCATAATTCATGCAAATAAAGACATAATTCAGCATTCAAACAGGTAATTAACCACTCAATTATTCACCAAAGAAATTTGCATTAGACAGTGTCAGCGCGTTTTAGGCAGTTACTTTCAATTTCTGAAGTGATGATATTTGAAGGATTTCAGAGCGAGCTCTTTTTAAGCAACGACTGCAAAAGAGCGTATTCGCTGTTAACAGGTAAAATTATCATGAACAAAATTTTCCCTCAGAAATCTCAAAAATACTCGTCATCCGTTTCATCGAAAAGAATTTACCAAAAATGCTGCTTGCTATTCCGACACCCCCCCCCCCCCCCCCTCTCCCCTTTTCTAATACGTTCACATCTTGACACAACTAATATATCTATGTAGAAAACAAAATAAACAAAGAGAAAGCATGCCGAAGAAGTTAACTTATATTTGCTTCTGCAATTCTGCTCAATACACCAAAAAAAAAAAAACCCCATTTAACCCAACCGACCACATGTACAAAACTCTACCGAAGAGAACTGAATCGCATCCAGGAAAACGTAGAATGAGGCTCGATTGAATGTAAAACACATACTTACTTCTAGAAGTATTTAATTGCACAAAAGTATTCTCAAAACTAATAAATAAATACAAAAATTAATGCACAACTCTAATTTCACTCGTTGAGAAGATGATACTATCACACAAATATACACAAATATACTAAACTATAATAGATAAAATTGCGCTAGAAGACGATACAACTCATTCATTTCGGAGATAAATGAATCGAGGTGAAAACTAACCTGAGTAGAAGTCATGGGAGGAGTCAATATAATAGACCCAACGAACTTATACTGACACCGTCCCAACACTGCCCACCAAACACAACGCCACTGAAAAAAAAAAAATCAAATCTTTACAATCTCTGCACTATAAGTGCCTAACAAAACAAATGCTAAACGCTGCGCACGTGCACATCTCATATTTACCAAGGCCGCTTCCTATCCTCCATTTTAATTTCAATGCGATTTTAACTTAGATAAATTACAAAAATCTTCAGAAAAAAAAAGAAAGAAGGTAACATAAAGACCATCAGCGAAATATAGTTCATGATAGGATATATCCGAAAGGTTTATGAAATCAATTCGTCACTTGAATGCAACCTTGAGTAAATAGAAAGTGCGATCGCAGACGCCTTCCACATATACCTCAAAAGCAAACACATCACAATTCAACTAGCATATATGCAACCCTATTGCCGGTAGGCATTCATTATACGCGACACGTTAAACGAAATGTCGATATACGTAAACAATAGCAACACTATGAGGTGCTACAAATTTGCAACTTTTTTTTTTTTGAAAAGAAATACAAGACTAACGTGTAGTAGAATAAGGTGGAAAGAAACATAGCATGCACGTCAAGAACGAGACCGTTCCATCAATGAAAAAGTGAAACATTCAAGAAACTAGTCATCGACGACTCATAAATTTATTCATGTCGTTTCCTCCTCTAAGAAAAAATACGGCTGATAGACTGCATGTAGCGAAATCGACTAGATATCTCGGCAGAACTGAATAAGATACGATCCCGATCCGTTGAAATCATTGAAACATACGAAATACGACCTGAACCGCAGACTCGGTGGCATTTCGCAACATATTCAACCAGCTTCACTACCTCCTAAACCAATGGCATACGTCGAGAGTAGATGATGTTTCTACACGCCAGAATTTTGGATGAAATATAAGTGGAACTCTTCGATTTCTTTCCGATCAAGTCACCGTTTCAGACCATCACACTGCGCCCCTTCTTTTTAGTTCACTACACCACATGTCAAAGTATTGCTAAAATACCAATGAATGTGTAAATATATATAGGGGAGGTCGAAAACCTATGAGAAAAACATAATCTATGACTGATTGTTCGCTTGGTCGAGATTCCAATCGCTTAGCGTTGTCATATTCTTTCTTCAGGATGTGTCTACGCAGTTCTATGCCCTACGCCCCTTCTCCCTTTGATAGAGAACTACACTTTAAGATTAATATGAACCACGAAAAGAAAATTTGGCATATGCAATTAACCTCAATGAGTCAATATTCTGGTTGCGTGCGGGACTGTTAGAGAATAATAAAGCAAAACGGATGCGGCATTAGGCGTATCTCAAAGATGTTACTCCAATATTTCTGAGCAAAGACTAATTCTTTTTTTTTAGAAATAAATATAATTAAAATGCTATATTGCATTCTCTCAGCAGTCGGGAATTGCTTTTGCAAATGATTCAGGTTATGCCTAAACGCTTTTCAGAAATTAAAAAAAGCGGTGATATGCCATAATTGAGAAGACATAAACAAAACGATGCAGAGATAATGGAGTTGTGTTTTAACGCAATCGACAAACGACGATGTCGATGGTTTATTTGATAGTTGAATTGATATTTCCACCAATTAGAAGTCTATTTTTTTTGCTGAAAACACTGCAAATTGAAGAATAAAATTAAATGAAAAGAGAGAATAGCACCACTTTTTACTTCCATCAGATGGCGAAAATCCTCTACTTTTGCATCGACTATTTTGCATCACGTGAAAATCATTGACAATTCCCTTCCTGTAACGAACTTATTTATTTTGCTTGACATCACGATAGGAGTGAGGAAAAGATAGCAATTCGACGATACGCAATCTGAAAGTGTGCAGTGAGAATTAATGTGCATTCAACATCGGAAAACATTCATTATAGTATTGAATGATTGATGAAATTAGTTAAAATTTTAGTGAAGAAGAAAAGCGGTAGTTGATACGTTCAACAAAACAACGGCGAAGAAACGAGAAGTGATAGAGTATAGCTACAGCAATGAAGCATCACTGATGGCGGTGCTCTCAAAAAAAAAATTAGCACGCCGCATGGGCTACGTGGGTCAACGGCAGTCCCATCGAAGTGACGATGATTCACGTTGAACGATTTCAAAAAACACTTCACTGCCGTCTTTTGCCAATACGAACAACTCACCACCTCTTAACTACTCAATCGCTTCATCTCGATAAGATAATATATTTTGTTGCGAAATATCACCACCTCTTACCCCTCCAGAAACAATCTAATTTCGCCTCAACACTTCCAGACATACAACTTTTTCGTATGCATGAAAAAAAGAAAGAGAAAAAATGGCGTCATTTGATAAGTTTAAACGGTCGTAAACAAATGCGATTCTACGCTCAACATCGACAGCTGTTTCATTTGGTTGATGAGCCATTTATTAAAGTATTGATGCAATAAAAGCACCCTCTTGAAACCACGTGGCCTAGTAGGATCGGTACTTACTTTAAATCGAATCAGAATGCTAGGAAAATACACATCGGCAAGATATGTGTAAAATCAGATCAACAGTTGATTCGAAATGCCCTGAGGTGGGGGTGGGGGATTAGAGAGTGGGGATGAGGTGATAAATTGCGCTAAAATTTGCCTTAAAAAGTCTCATTCGAAAAAAAAAACACATCATTTGTGAACCTGTTCAATTTAATGCATGCAGATGGCCACAACAGATAGCACACTGTTATCGGATTTTCCTCATCTTCCACTCTACACGCACGAATCTTCGCACGTTCCACCTAGTCCAATTTCGTCACCTCAAGATAGCTACGAAGAGAGGCATCCCTCTGCTTTGTCAACCGAACCTTACTCACGGTCGGTGCCTGTAGCTTTGACAGAAGAATCACTGATCGTCGACAGCTAAAACGCCATCTAAGCAGTAAACTGCTTCTACTGGGCGTTTCGCTCCCTCTTTAACAACATCCATGCTGAATGAGAAGCCGTGCATGAAAAGTCGCGACAAAACTTATCTCTGAGCAAACTTCATAGCACAACCAACCTGTCAGTTTCCTGTGGAAATTCACACGGAAGGATTCTTAATATAGACTTGACAGTCTCACTTAGCACTCTCTCAGATCGAATTCCGCGTACCTTAGCCACTTACTCACATCCAAAGATAATGTATAAACACAAAGCACTTATCCACCATCCGACTCGAAAAAAAAGACCGGAAGTAATAACCATCCCAAGATGGAAACCGAACACACCGAGTAAGAAACGTTCGGCTCACACTCTACGTAGTGCTCACTAGCCAGCTCGCCTTGCTCACGCAACGATACCGTAGCCGATACTGAACTTTATCGCTTGCAGATTCGATCCGACAGTTCGCACAAAGACCAGAGATCATTTGGAGGATTTGTTGCCAATTCTGCGCGAATGATGATAGATAGATAGGAAGTCGATGCGTGTGAGTTTGGGATGATGGCAAGTGGCCACAAGTCCGGTTCGTTTGGCGGAAGTGGTTGGTGATTTAAGGCAACTTTTTTTTCTAAAGACTCTTTAGTTGATCTTTACCATCGTAAAGTAGTAAAAATGGTTGATCGGTTTTTACCGATCTACCGAACTGTTATTGCCGTACGCGCAAACGGAGAAAAAACTCACAGTTGATTTTTTACCTCGAAAAGTTGCTTATATACAAGTGATAATGAAAGGTTGCAAATGCTTGTATATTGATGAAATTGCATTCTGTGACACTTACGAAGATCGAAGTAAGAGAAAAGGCGTTGTGCAAATGATGTCGTCTACACTAATAAGCTCAAAATTGTTCGTATTCAGAAAATATTAGCTGAAAGCATCAAGCTAATAATCGAACAACATTGAAGGATTTCAATGCTATCATATAAACAGCAAATTTTTACTCATCAATTATCGTTCATAGATACGTTATGATTTTCATTGTGATGTATATCAGTGATGTTTTATGCTTTTCGTAGTGCTTTTATAGAAATTTTTAAATTCTTATTCACAGTGATGATAAGTTTTTCACTATTTTAGAGATTTTCTCTTCTAGTAAAGATTTTCTCATTCAATGATTTTCTCTCCTAATGACTCTCTTTTGTTCCATATATACATGTACTAATTTCTGTTTGCTGTTATGGTGCATTTCGTTCTATTTTTTCTTTCTGAAATAAACATATCGCATTACGTATTGTTGAATTATGTTACATTAACAACAAAATGAACACTCTTGATAATATTGTGTTGGAAACGACCGAAGTGATTGTTGATATAGAAAGAAATATCAAAAAGCGTCTCTAAGATCGGCGTTCGACTTTAGTAATAGGTATTTCCGTTGATGAAAATACTAGAAAATTCCATCTATAAAGGAATTGGAAATTCTAATTCCAATTCCTTTATAGATGGAATTTTTTCCTTTCCAGTTTCTTTTCCTTTCTAAGAGAAGTTTGTGGAGAACAACATTTTCAACAGTCGAAAATGATGTTTTCAATATCTAATATTCAAAATTATGCACCATTGAAGCAGTAATGAGAATGCTTTCTAAACTTCTCTATAAGCGCAGAAGGAGGGAGTGGATGATTGGGGGGAGGGGGAAGAAGGGAGCGAATTTCCCATTACGCTAAAGTGACATATCCCACATTTTTGAGATGATCTGAACACTTTTCAACGGTGTTTTTCTTAAGTCATTACAGCTTAGTAATCTATGATCTATGATTTATAGTTTTATTCAAACTTCTGTTATATAGCTCATACTGTTTGGCGTTTCGTTCTGTGGTTTATTTCCGGAACTTATTGTTTCTTTATTGTTTTATATTAACGTTTTATATCATCTTTGTTCATTCTCCTTGATCACTTTTGTAATATTGTTCACTGAAGATGGTAGCGATGAATCAAGGAATTCATTGTTTGCAGCGGTTTTCTATATGGTTATGATCGAAATGCTTATTGGTTCAGGAATATTAATGCTTGATATTTGGTGTTTTTTTTTGTGAGGGGCATGTTTTCTACTTATTTCAAAGGTAGAATTATGCTCTATTGTTGAGAATCTATGTTTAGGTTGATGATGAAATGTACCGTTGATAGTTCTATGAGACTCGACTCTTGCTATTGCATTTATATGTTTGTGTCTAGTTGATGGTTATGCTCAATTTTGAGATAGGATCGGATTCTTTCTCAAGTTTTGCGATGTTCTTAGTCCTTTACTTAGCATATCCTGTCGAATATTTAGTTCTTTAAGTATTACTGCGAACGTTATACGCGCGAAGCTTCTGATTCCGGACATAATGAAATTGATAGTGGCATTTTTATCGAATAATACTAGACACATTGCCTTTATGAAGGGTTCTGGGAGAGTTTTTCGATAGTCTAAAGAAACAGTTCTTGTAGGTTAGCATTTAGCCCGAAAAAACGGTAAAAATTATTGCGGTTAATTAGATAGCATCTTTGTAGTTAGCTAAGATGGCAGTCTTATTAGCTGCGGAAACATTTCATATTAGGTAATTATCGTCGCCGAACGATAGCATTTTCCATCGCGCAATTTAAAGAATATGTCTGCAATTTGAATATCATTATCTATGACTTCTTTTTTTCAAACGATAAATTCTTTACATATGGTTTATTGATAATGTGTACGTATACGTCGCCTTTCATTGCAAAAAAAGAATCTTTTAAAGATCGGACAGATCAAAGGCAAATAAAAGGAAATTTTTCTGAGAATATTGTATTGTTTGTAAAGGTTTTCATTTTACTCGTCATCAGATAGTTTCCTTATGAGCTGAAAATATTTCCAATGATTCGAAACTCGTTTTCCGTTACTCAGAGAAACGTTTATGGGTTGACGATGTTGTAACACTTTTTAATGTCAGCCCAAACGCTGTATACCATAGGTCATTTTTCCTTAACAAGATTGAGTTTATATGTATTAAATGATTTTCTTTAAACGATAAACATGCTAAAAGTGGGGAATTCCTGTCGATAGAACAGATTGTGTTGGCGAACATGCTGACGATAAAGTTGAAGAAATAATCGGGAAATCACCGTTGACAGCGATTTTCTTTTCGACGCGGGAACCCCATGAAAAAGTCGAGCAAGAAATAGTAGATCTTAATGAGGGCACCCCGTCGAGGAGCAGTTCATTTTATGAGGTTCCTCTGTATCAGCCCTCAATATCATTGCTGGTATTAGTAGAAGTGTTTGTGATGGTGGATTTGGTTACTACCAACGGTATCAATGCTACTAAAGATGACACTTCGTATTTGGGAAATGATGGTTGCGAGGTGGTGTTTTAGTACACCAATCACAAGAGTTAGCGCTTATGTTGAGCTGTAGTGATACGTGCTGAAATATGCAATAGTTGAAGGGCCGCAAAGGAATTTTTGGCAAAGGAACTTTTGGCTAATTTATCTGGCCCTGATTTTGGCATGAGAAATATTACTGACGCTTTCATTCGTTCACCGCTCAACTAAAATTAAGCGTATAGAATTGTGTCGTGTAGAAATTCTGTTAAATTTTATAATTGAGAGATGCATGAAATCATCGAATTTCATAAAAGTATGGTATATGGATGACTTATTTATAGCGTACTTGGCAAAATTTGATGAAAACTTTGCAATGATATGAATTTTCACAAGTTTGAGAAAAAAAAAGAGTGAAGGACGAGATGGGATTTTGATATGATGATAAAAAACTTAAATGATGAGATGAATTGTTGCAAGTAATCGTCGTAAAATTGATGGAATACTTAATTTCGAATTAATTTAAAATTGAGCAGAATTTCGACAAAAATTTCTAGCACTTCAGAGGATAATAATTGAGCTGCAAAAAGAGGATTCATAGAAAGCACATAACGATGCGTCTTCCAATCCTTAAATAATGAACATTAAATGAATAAGTGATAAAAAGTTGAGGTTTATTTGGTAATTGAATCGAAATGAAACAACAAGAACCCATTGTACCTCCGAAAAGTCTCGCGAAAGTTCTGGTGGGCTTTTGCAGTTTCCGATTTGAGCGTTTGATCATCCCGAAGTGACACTGGAAAATCAGACCTCCTACAATTGCAGATATATGAGGAGGAAATGAAAATGCAGGGAAAGCATCATGCTGCCCCCAACGTCACGGTTGTTTGAAATGATTGACCCTCAAAGTGCACAACAACAAGATAAATATCGTAGCCTATCTCAATCGGTGCGGAATTAAAGAAGTGATCCAGGAAAGCTGTTAGTGTTGGAGATGTGATGACCGCATAAGTAGCCTGACAAATGCGATAAAACATCTGAGGGTACGACATGAAGCTGAATATGCTGAACGAATGAAAGCACTTAACGATCGGAATCGGTCCATAAATTGAACCATGCCGTCAACGACGACGGGGAAAGTCGTGCAGCGAGTCCTATAAAAGAGCTTAGGATTGCGCAGGAAGGAGCATAAAGGTTTTGCAAAAGCTGACGGCCCTAGCCAATACGTCTCTAAGCACGTTCTTCAGCGAAGATTTTTGCAAATATTCAGCTATGTTGAATCCGCGATTCATCCTTTCCGCTCAAGTCACCGAAGCCCTTGCTCGCCTTTTGAGGGGCCTTTGGAGGCATACGAAACCGATGACTCTGAGAAGGCAAATAGAAAATTTTGGCTCTATGTGCGACTTCCGAAAAGAGTGAGCTGCGTAGTTCATGCACTGCAGCTGGTGCTGGCAGGAGGTCTGAAGGCAGGCGGTTATCGAACTGAGGTCGATGCACTAATAAGGGTCATACGGAAGGTCACGATAACATAGCTAACGTCTGAGTAACAATTCAACATCACAGTTCAAATTTGAACGATTAAGTAGTAATTGTTAGCGTACAGATCATTTCTGAAAACCGACAGAAATTCTAATAGACTCGTGCACACAAAGCATATGGTGGAGAAAAGAAGGGAAGGAATTTCATCTCCTCCTCATTTTTCAAAGGAATGCGGTTCGTATAGCCATCTGCTTGGTTGCAATAGACAAATATCCTATGTTTTTTCTCCGATTCTTCTGTTTCCACTCCCATTTTCTGTTGTGCGGTGCACTCCCCAATTGTTATACTTCATGTCAGCATGATCCATAAACGTTCAAATGACATAGCTGTTTCAAATATATATATATATATATATATATATATTTTTTTTTTTTTTGTTTTCGACATTTAACATATTTTCTTCTTCCTAGGCTCATTTGTATACTTTCAAAAACCTGCCCGTTTTCAGATGGGAATCATCTACCTGTTAAAATATGTGGTGGCTGTCTAATTGATTAGAGGACACGGCAAAAGATTTCCGAAGTTTCAACGGGACATGAACAATTTGCCTTAGTGACCTCAGCCCATCGACAATTTCATCTATTTCGTTTTTTTTTTTTTTTTTTTTTTGTGAAGAAAATATCCATTTTTTTTCTGGAGCTTACTTCGGCGATTTTTTCAACATTTTCTAGTCAGCGGTTGCATTATTCTTGCGGCTTTCATTCATTCTACTCGTCAATAGTATGACTTCTCTCCAGTTTATGTATATCAAGAAAGACCTAAGTTACTAAAATTACAGTATTAGTATTCTGCCTTTGGAGCGAAAATACCTAACATAGTATTGTACCAAATCCGAAACATCGCAAGTACATTGTAGGTACAGTATACTAGATACTTGATAGAAGTACAGTACTACACTATTTCCGAAGGAAACCTACATGTACAGTATTATACCGGAAGTTTTGGTTCAGTAGCATCACCAGCCACCAGTATGATGCTCATCTTCAGCACCTACTCATCCGAAGTGATTCGATCTGGAGCGGACAAAAACGCTGAGTGGTTCGGTGCTAGCCGAACAAAATGTAACAGCTCTTATTCTTCGATATACGTCAACGGCACCTTCAACATAAGAAATGTGGTTACTCCAAAGAGATGGGACAAGATGTGATCGATAGGTCCCAACTTCAGCAGTCAGATCACTTGCCATTACGCAGATGATAGTGTTCGCTAGTGTTCGCTTTTAGAGCAGTTGACCTCTTAAAAAATTGGAAAAAAAGTCTGACCTCGAAGCACTCAGTGCAGAAAAAAAGCCGCAATATTTCGGGATCTGTGGAAGTTGGCTCAGCTCAGTTCGAAATTGCCAGTTCCTTTACGCATCACTAATAGCTAAACGATGTTTGCAAACTGCGGGACTGCGAAAACAAAACGTGGAGATATTTTCTTAGGAATAGGAAAAGTGCACAAGTCAAGCCTACTGGACTATGCGATAAAAATCAAACGATTGAAGTATATATAGATGGTGTGTGAAATCAAAAAAGCTTTCAAAGAAGCAATGCCCATGAAGTGTCTACTTTAGTGTGTTGAGCGGATACACGCTACTGATCAACAACAGCTGTGGAGAGGAAGCACCAAAAACAACCAAGTTATCATGGGAGGAGAGTCAATCTGCAGCCATTGAATTCGCCAAATTTTCAAAAACTTTGGCTTAAGTGGCTCCAAGATGGAAATCGCCGAAGAAACAAACACTCACGTATATAGACAAACAAGATATCTTCGCAATGCTCTTTCACACAGCAAATTTGCAAATGCAAAGAAAGTGTTATTTAGCGTTTGATCGGTTCTACTCACTGACACGGATGAATTTTCGCAGATCTATTTTTAACTGAGTTTTCCTTGCGTTGGATTTGCATCTTTGCACTTGAGCCCTTTTATAGTGGCTGTTCTGCTTATATGTCATACCTTTGATATTGCTATTATTTATAATGAATGTATTATTTTGTTGTAGTCGGTTCGTGGCTGATCATATCTCACTTACACTCTTCCGAATGAATGCAATCGAAAATTGAATCGGCAGACTTTACGAAGACTTGCGGAAATGCCAGCAAACACTGAGAATTTAATGGCATCGAAGAATGTGCCGTCGTGAGCCAAAAAAAAATTTTATGGCTCAAAATGAGGACTTTTCAAAGAAAAAGCAATATATGGGCAAATATTTGCTAAAGAAAATCCTTCCTTTATTGTTGTGGAAAAAGACATTACAAATTAGTGCTGTGAAATGTACAAAGCGAAGTGAATCTAACTCAGTCTAAAGAGGAAAGGACAGGAAGTTTACTTTTAGCCGATCTGAGACATTTTTTACTAAATATTGCTCAGATTCTCCTCTAGATCTTTTAAGGTATACAACTATATCATCTATAAACAAATGTGAAAGTCTCCACTAGAATGCCCGTCGATGCAAATGCAAAGCACACAGAGGGAACAGCATCAAGCAGTAGTCTTGATGAGTTCCAATGGACGATGCTGTTATCTCATTAAAAAATCGAACCCTTCCAGTGTGCATCATCTGCATATGAAAATATGTGAATTTTCTCTCAGGAGACGCTGAGAATTACGACGGCCAAACACTATAGTAGTTACCTTCTAGGGGAAAATTGCGTCAGTCAGCATCTGATGTCATAGAAATGAATTTTTTTTTTGAAGGCATCTCACAAATTGCAAGCTGACTCCGTATCGAACTTTTGTTTAAATCTGCTGTATAAATTCAGTGGTTTCTAGCCGAATACCTTTCTCCGAATCTTTTCAAAGCCGAAGAGAACTTCCACGTCCAAAGTTCAGCATTTGGCGAAATTTTCAGTGAATTACGCCTACAGCTTACTCAAGATCGGCGTACTCATAACGTACGTCTTGTTCTACTTGTCTTATTTTCCTATTCTGTTGTTCGCAAGCCGTCCTTATTCGTTATTCTACCAAGCTAAGTGTACTCCCACCAACTAATCAAAACCCAACAATTTGAAATGATTTCATTTAGCACCTAAACTATCTGATTAGTAGTGTTTCAGGATTCAGGTGATACTCTCTGAACTACCACTTCACTTCTGCAGCAGCCAACAAAATGATTGTTTCAAACTATTTGTTACTTCTTAAAATTAGTTAAAACAGCTACAACGTAAACTCGGAATACCATTCACTCGATAATAAAAATACTGCGAAATTGAACTGAAATATATCCACTCCTCCCACGCATAGAACGTTATATTTTAAAGTGCTGAACAACAAATATTGGAACATTTTATTCAGTTCTGTTAACAAAACAACATTGAAAAAAAAAACAACATGGAATGAAGCAATTATACAGCAAACCTGCATATGTCGAAACAAAATCTTCTGCCGTTCGTCATTGTTTACAATTCAAACGAAGACATAATACCACACTAGTCAATGATGCATAATGCTTATAATACATGGCATAGGCCAATACACATTTCAAAAAAAATGAAAAAATAATAAAAAAAAATTGACAGTCTTTGATGAATGATGCACTAATGCAATTTTCCTGCACTCTTTACAACATAAACACATATCGCATACGATCGTAATTAATCACCCATATGAGGAGTTAAGAAGCAATATAAAACACAAATAGAAACGTCTGAAATGAACAGTAAATCTAGACGCTACGAGTTTGATGTCGTCCTTAATGAAGACTACTCCAAGTGCTCCAATGAACAGGCTATAGGGTACAGCATCGAAAAAAACGATTGCTAAATGATAATGATTTAATACATACGTATGCGGAAGTTATTCTATATGAACGTAAGTTTCTTTCAGTTATATCAAAAGTTAACTCCAACACAACATTCTAGTGATAGAGGACATATCAAAAGTTAACTCCAACACAACATTCTAGTGATAGAGGACATATCAAAAGTTAACTCCAACACAACATTCTAGTGATAGAGGACATATCAAAAGTTAACTCCAACACAACATTCTAGTGATAGAGGACATATCAAAAGTTAACTCCAACACAACATTCTAGTGATAGAGGACATATCAAAAGTTAACTCCAACACAACATTCTAGTGATAGAGGACATATCAAAAGTTAACTCCAACACAACATTCTAGTGATAGAGGACATATCAAAAGTTAACTCCAACACAACATTCTAGTGATAGAGGACATATCAAAAGTTAACTCCAACACAACATTCTAGTGATAGAGGACATATCAAAAGTTAACTCCAACACAACATTCTAGTGATAGAGGACATATCAAAAGTTAACTCCAACACAACATTCTAGTGATAGAGGACATATCAAAAGTTAACTCCAACACAACATTCTAGTGATAGAGGACATATCAAAAGTTAACTCCAACACAACATTCTAGTGATAGAGGACATATCAAAAGTTAACTCCAACACAACATTCTAGTGATAGAGGACATATCAAAAGTTAACTCCAACACAACATTCTAGTGATAGAGGACATATCAAAAGTTAACTCCAACACAACATTCTAGTGATAGAGGACATATCAAAAGTTAACTCCAACACAACATTCTAGTGATAGAGGACCGTCCAAACTACTTAATTCGAACGACCTTACTTCCGCTCTCACAACATACCGATGAATTATTCAATTCACGAGTATTCTTTATGAATGTCGCCTATATCGTTAAAGTCTGAATTTCTCACTTATTAATGAAAGCAGTTTAGGATAACTATCAACTAATGAACTTCCCGTCATAGACGCAATTTATAATAATGATATTCTGATTCCACTAGCAAATATATGTGTATGCCATTCTTCGGCTGTGACAAAAATACCCTTGAAGGTTAACAGAGTGCAAAAATAAAATAAAAATAATATAAAACATTACATAGTAAACTGAAGAAAAATAACTATATAAAATCACAAATTTTTTTTTGATCCAATCTGACAAATCAAAAATGCGAAATAATAACGCCAAAATAATCAAAATAAACAATATTCACTTAAAAAAAAAAAAAAAAACGCTTTCCATACGATAGTGCATAAGACGACAACGACAGAAACGTAAATGCATTAAGCACCATATAGAAGCGGAAGACAAAGAGGCAAATTATGCGCAACACTAAACAAGTGTAAAACGAGCCTAGCATAGTGAAAGTTTCAAAGAAACGAGAAAAAAAAGGCGAGAGGCGTTAAACCTCTTTTACATCCTCACAAATGTTACACATGATCAGCTCTCTCCCTCTCTCTCTNCCCCCCCCCCCCCCCCCCTCCCACCAATCAAATGAGACATAAATAAACAGAGCTACATAGCTGTAACAATAAAAAACAATCACAACTTAATCATCTTTTATTTCACAATCTGCTTCGATATGCATATAAAAGGTGCTGGGTCTATATTTTTTCAATTCTATAGCCTCTTCACTCAAAACAAGCAAATTTCATCCGAATCCTCTCCAAGTCAAGTGCTATTCTCACCAGTCAATCAAAAATTTGTCACGGCTGTAATGAAACTAAACAAACGATGCTTTCAATGTTGCCGTATATTAAAATGTCCATAATTTTCTCACGGCCACCTTCTGTTCGTAGACTTTCGCGATCGCAATCGCCGTACAGATCTAAAGTCATACCTATGCTTTAACTCCGATTTGTACGTACAATGACTAGCGAGCAGCTATCAACGAAATGAACTAATGCAAAGAGACGAAAAAATATCCAATAAAGCGACAATTGTCAACAAGGCGATGACAAAGTGAACAGCCGCAAAAGTGCGCGGAACAAATAAATAAGTTCGGCTTGAAGACGCGCTTCCATGATCATCAAGAGAACGTGCACCTGAAGTAAATGCCCTTCATTTTTATATACGAAATAGCACTTTGAAGCTTTACTTCCGGAAACGATCACAGCCAACTGAATACGCGCCTAAGGCTGTGAATTTAATAAAAAATTTCAGATAGAAGAATCCACGTCCGCCTTATTATCGAAAGAAAGTCGAGCACGAATTGAAGCATGGTAAAAAAAAAAAAAAGAACCTTTTCCGACGGCTGAAACTCGACCATCACTGACTGTCGAAGAGACGCTGTAGTCTTGTCGGGGAAACAACATAACGTCTTAATAAACGTCTTCATCTCTCGACTCAACATCATATTCACCTCTCCATAATTGTAATCATCATGCCGAATGCCTGCGATTAAAATGAATTGCGTACACCAATATCAATTGTGTGTTTCTTTCATTGATCTTGAATTGTCGTATGTGAAGTGATGCGAAAGAATTTTTACCAAAGAAGAAAACATTTATTTCCGCTAATAAAAGCAAAATAAAAATATTATTTAAATTTTTATTAGGGAAGAGTAAAATTTCCCAATGAAAATTCAAAAAATAAAAAATATATTATTTCTAGTCAGAGTGGAATATAAACGAGTTCACATCTCATAAAGTACTTCAAACTTTTAGTATCATATATTGCGCTCACTGCACTTCCTAATCACACTATCAATGCAATTAGCGTTGACTTTTTTCGCGTGGTTATCTTCGCACTCTCCAACTCCTTCGTGAACGACTTCTTCATGTGACTGTATCAATGTCACTATACATATAAGCCAATATACAGTCATCGCTATCGACTTACTTCTCTATCAAGATTCTATTGTCTCTGATAAGACTCATTTTCAAGGTTTTACTGTTGCCCTGTCATCACCGGATATATTTCCATGCCCCTATCTCACGCCATTTTTTTTTTGTTTTTTTGTTCTCCAAATGTTCTATGTGCCTTTTATGTCCTTCAGATACTAACACTTAACACTAAACATCTAGACTTATACACCTCTCTCAGTCTCAACACAAGAGAGAAATTCAAATCTCAGTACTTTGGAATAGCTAACGAAAAGAATATGGCGCATTCGTGGGTTATTTCGCATAAATAATATTGAAAATGTTACGAAAATACGGCAATGTCAAAGTTCACAAATGTTCGCTTACCGTATAAAGACTGAATATACATCCAAACAGCTATACGATATTTGGTCGTATCAACATCGCTATATTCGCCCATACTACAAGAAAAAACGATCAACTTTAATTACTACAAAGCTCTATTAGCTATAGGCTCCATCACTCGATAAATTCTTCACAACACTAGATTCTATTCGTGTAAGATTCGTTGATATATCTGTTTGAATGTAACGCGAACACCCTTTATGACAAGTAAATAACGGAAATAGACTACTTCCTGCAATTAAACCATTTAACTGAATATAGAGGATGGTAGTGTAATTTTAAGAGCATTTTAAGAAACTTACTAGAATAATCATTTATTTAGAAAGACTTTTCAATTTCCCTCTTGAAAAAAGTGGAAAACGCTTAATTTTTTTTTTCAAATTTTGCGAGCTTTCAAACAACCTTTCTATCGCTGCAACTAAGAAGTATGGAATCGTGTATCATTAGACATAGAATTGCAAACAAGGATCGGATGCGCCACTTCTTTCTTAGTTCTTCATAAGGATATATTCACAGAAAACAGTTCATTGGCTCAGATTCGATGCATAAAAAAGAACGCAACTCCGGAACAACTGATGGAGCAATATGACCAGAGCTATTCAAACAAATTTCAAAAAAAAAAAACTAACACAACAACAACGGCTTAATGGTGTGTGATTTGTAATTGCTAGCTTTATGTAATTTAGCAAGATTTCGCACCTGACAAAGTTTAGCCTTTAATTTGCACTGCTGTGAATGCTCTTTCTCTCAATCCTTTCACCGTTTACGCCATTCAGAGTATTTAGTGATTTCACAGATACAAAAGCAAATAAAGCTGAAGGAAGCAACATATGTCGCATTCATGGCTAATCAAAATAAGAGAGCACAAAGAGACTGACGTAAAATAAGTGAGATTTTGAGTGAGAGTGAATTTTTTATCGAGGATATCAGCCATCTCCTTGTAAAGTTCATCCACACAGCTATACCCTTGATCCTCCCAAGATAGATCCTGCAAAATAATGCCATCAGATAGTCACAGTACCAAAATTATAAGGCCTAGGAGAACAAAACTTTCCATCATCTTATTAATTAACTGGTAATTATACTTTGTCTCTTCAAAAACTACTGACTAACCCGTTCGAATTCTCAAAAACCCCTCTCATTCCTCAAGGCAATGAAATTTAGTGATGGAGGTGTTTCCTTCAAACTTTTTTGAAATGATAGTAGGTCGGTGCTTATTTGAAAACTTGACTTCGGTTGAAACATTCACAACATACTGGTTGAAATTTCCACTGAAACATCCTATAATTATTTCTGCCTTCAATTATGGGAATATAAGGTACAGCTTAGTCCACAACAGTAGAAAAAGGCGTAATGGACCCCGCAGATTCACAACAAATGGATCCGGAAAGCAGTATCTCGAAAGATAAGAGGTTTCGAATATCAAAAACAAGTCGATTCGAACGAGAAATTATCGAGAAAAATAACGAAGGAATTCAATCCCATAGATATACTTTTCAATCCGCAGAAGATAAAACCCATGCTCGAATAATTTTTTTTGCAGCGAAATCGGCTGAAGTTTCATTGTTAAAACATCCTTCTACGAAATTTTTGATGAAATTAATCCTAATGGATTTGATTTATTCACAACTGCACATCGATCTGCAATTTCTATCAACTGATGAGCAAAAATGTTTCCACGAGAGGAATAAAATTTGAATAATGGTGTTGATGATTATTAAAAATGAAAAATTATAAAAAAAAATTGTTAAAAGAATTACGTGAATTTTATGCGTCCTCGCAGTACCCTTCCGAGCGCATAATGCGAAATCAACATAACTGAAATGCAAATCTCTCGCATAAAGAGAAGCAGTTCCATCATCTGAACTTCCCGCAACATTGTCCGATATAGCGCCCACCGCACCTGAATTGCAACCGAGTTTTATCGCTCAGCAGAATCTTAGAGTTAAAAAGCGATAGTGAAAAGAGAACATATTAAGGCTAGAAGAGAACAGCGGCATGTAATGGGTATGGTTTCATTGCCTTTCCTCGGTCACTTCAATGGCACTATTCGACCACCGAAGTCTTCACGAAATTCTTTTGCCCTTTCCTCCAAAAGTACTCATAAAAGTACATCATGTTTTTAGTGCAAACAAAATCGAATAAATATATTCACGATATGATAAAAAAAAAGGAGAGGTAACCGGAATAGCTGAAAAAAAAAGAACCCCGTTACATTTCCGTCAGCAGATTTGCGGAAATAACGTTGTCGAATGACAAAGAACAGCTTACCGGCGGTATCTGCATCGGCGATTGGATCGGGGGTGTGTACATCGAGGAAATGTCTCTGTCGTTGCGGCTCACTCAATTGATGATCGTGTTCGCAAGCCTTGATCCCTTTGAGTTCATTCATTCGTTTCAACAACAATTCAACCTCGCCCTCTTGGCCATTCTCCTTCTCATTTTGTAGTCGACTTGCTGCTAATGACTCACTGCAAACGGCAACTAACTATCACGATTTCATTCACCATTGCAAACCTATAAATACAAAGGCTCNTTTTAGTTATTTTGAACGCATATATATATATATATATATATATATATATATATATATATATATAATATCTTTAGAAAGTTGCTGGATGCCAAGGATGCTATGTGTCGCCGCTCGATTACGGTCCTTCGCGCTAACGTCCTCCACAAAAAGCGCGCAAGTTACAGGCCCTTTCTATTGACTCAGGCGGATGTCGAGTCGAGCATGAAGTGGCTGGACTGAGTTTAATAAGCGTAACTGATTATGGTGAGCGCAAAGAGGGAGATAAAGGGAAAAAAGATAGAAAAGGAGTTACGCAGCGATAATTTCTATAAATTTGCAGAACCTTTAATACTGGCCCAAATGTTATTTACATGTCACTTCCCCACACTTGAGACAGCCATACGACTTACCTCCTCTCTGAGTTCGCAAAAAGTAAGCTTCAGGTATTACAACCAATTTTTTAAGATTACCTCATTGCCTTTAAAATGGAAAAAAAAATTTAACGATTCGCTGGATGCTGCATAGTTTTAATATTTGACACAACAACAATAATCATCTTCAAGCGAGCAATAACTTCCCAAATGCACTTTTTCAGCAGAACGGCCTTCAACGGCACCGAAAATCTTACTTAAATGCTTTTTTACAAGTATGAGATCGAAAACTTATAAGCCTATTATATCGATCAATATTTTGTTCAGCTCTCTCTTTCAATAAGCGTAATAAATCCAATATTCAATAGCAATCGTCGTACACTTCCTCAACATTCAAACAAGCATATTACTGCCGCTCTTAGAAGCATCATACCCGGTATTGCAGCTATCTCGCTATTCACATCAGTAGGGAATTTAGTAAATAATCTTTCGTTGAATCGTTTCCGTAAATGATTCACTCATAACACAGCACGATATCAGCCGTAATTAACTCCGACCCGATACTGCGGTATCGTTCATTACTGTGGGTAGGAGGTAAAAGACATGCAAAAGCTGTGCAGCATCTTCTTAGGAAATATTCATATTTGAAGACTTTTATGAAGAGACTTCTTTACTGGAATTGGTCTTTATCGATTTCAATCACTTCTGATGTTTAATATGCAAAGGAAATGGATTACTGAAAAAAAAAGCTGAATAACTATCACCTAACGGCAATTTTCACAAAAAATTAACAAACAAACCACTTTTTTTGGTGTTGAAATTCACCTAGCATCGACATAAGAGATTATTTATTGCATCATTCTCAGCGACTCTTACCACAGCTCTGTGAATACAACAGCAAAAAAAAAAGGTACAGCTGGATGGAAACATTTCCTATTCACGTGACGTTCATACAAACATCGACGCAGGTCAGAGAACCAATATCATCGACAATACCTGCACTAATGCCAAGCATAACCACGAAAAAACCGTAATTTCACGTGGCTTATTTTGAGTTTAACAAAGCAAAAAACCTTCATATGAGTGATTTAAAGCTACACATAGTCTCTTAAAGAGAGAAATATCACCTCAAAAATTATTGTACTTAAGATAGAACAAAGTCGATTTTTTATGTCACCTAATGGAAACATCAAAATTGCATCATTTTCGTTAAACCTTTTCTAACGATCGGAATGGCAACGATCTCAATGTACTTTGAAGCGAAGAAAAATTGGTGGAGGAGTGATTAACAAACAGCATCACTAAAAAAATGATAATAATCATCGCATGTCGTTACATTCAGCACTAATAAAAGCATCTCACACTGCAGTTATAGTCATTAAAATAAAAGTCAAGTATAAATGATACTATCACGACGCTTGTAAAATGTTATCCCGTCAACCTTTCATCTGGTTCTAATTTTTGCCGTTGTCGCAAAGGATATGGACAACCGATTACTCATTTCGGCATCCCAGTGTCCGAATTCAAGTTGCAGTTCAGAAATACTTTCGTTTACCGGAAGTTTCAAAAGCCACAACTACTTTTAAATGTGCTTCTCTCATATAAGGTGTAATCTGAAAGTGTACATCACCGTATCAGCGATCGCCGTTTAGACTCTAGTGCACCATGGACCCGATACCATTAGTGAAATTTATTCACGGCGTACGGAATGATATCAGATTAAAATGATGCCACACCAATATGTAGACTAAGTGAAAATGGAACGATGAAAATACAACAATCGTTGAGCGCTTCGAAACGATTGAAAATTAATGTATTCGCTTATATTCCCACAAAATTAGAAATATCCATTATTTGCAGCTTATCAAAAATTTCCCTTAATTTTTAGGGAACTTTGCGCAATAGCATCCTCATAAGGAAAGCCACTCTGACGACTCGGCGCTCACTCGTATGAAACGTTTTCTGCTTCGACGCTTCACTCTGGCAACATTTCGCTAAGTCCTTTTTATCCTTTTTTTTAAATCGGCCATATTTCATCAAGTTCTGCGGAGATCTTAGGAGTTCTGTGGAAGGGAAAGCAGTGGAAGGAGAAGGAAGTAGGACGAGCAGAAAGGATGGGGACAGCGGGAAGGGATGGAGGGAGGGAGGTGAAGTGAATGAGGAAGAGAGCTGCCCTTGTCCGTTATGAAATATGTGATAGCAATCTCTTCTTTCAGACCAACAAAGGTCACTCAGCTATCATCTTACAAAACATTTTCTAAGAAAGTGCACCTAACGAACAACAGTCTGGCAAACATTCCAAACAAAACATACGCGGATCCTGAAACAACAGCTTACTCAGCAGTGGTGTTTGGTTCGATGCCTCCGTTGCCGAGGATGAACGAACAAAGAACATGCGTCTGCGCTAGCACAATTGTTGCCTGCACCAACTCGGACAACGACCAATTCGCCGGTGAGCAGCACTTTGTCAGCGCCTTCAACATCAAGCTTACAGTATATCTCATATACTTCACTCTTCAGCTATTCAGATGATTCATAAAAAGCATTCTATTCTGTTTATCATGCATGTGACGGTGCTCGTACGTCAGCCAGTCGCATCCTGGTAGAAACAAATATGCAATCCTTCCCACGTTTTCAGCACAGAATCAACAAATGGCGTGGCATTACTTCCCCAGCGTCATATAAATGTTTTGACGAAATGCATTCTCAAAACACTTTTAGCGAAAAGAATAAAAACGTTGAGTTCGTTACAACTTCATCAATGTGTTTAGAAACTAATTTCATGAACAACACCATTGAGGTGTAATTAATTTTTCAGCTCTTTTGTGACCTATTTCTATGCGTATCGAATATAATATCTTCAGTTTTCTAAATAAATTGAAAATCTTAATGAGCACATATCTAAGAATGAAAGGCAATGAGACGATATGCAAAAAAAGATATATGGAATTAAGACGAAGACTTCAGTTCATTTATTTATTTCAAAGCCCCAAAGTAGGGAAACATCTGAAAAAAAGGCAGAAAGACTCGTATTTGTCAACTATTATTCCTTTTTTGATCAATGTTTTAAAATAAGCGTGCTATTTTATTTGTTAGTAGTGCTAAAAATATGACGACTGTCATTTAGTGCCGATTTAGGGCCTACGTATCGCCACTCACATAGCACAGCGAATAAGGAGCCCTGAGGTGAGTTCAACTCACTAAGAGATGGTCGGTGGTGATCGTCCATGGCTGATGAGCAAGTACGCCGTTGAGGGCATCCATATTGCTAATTTTTAAAGGCACATGACCAAGTCCTTTTAACCACTCCCTATTACCGCCAAGACGTTCGAATTCACGCCTATGAAGGTTCATCAAATAATGACACCGATGACGACTTGCCGCCTAAAACATTTCACACATTCTATATTTCTAGAACTAATCATATCTTCCAGTAATTGGATTATACACTACAATGACAATGATATCCTATACCATTTTCCACTTCACATGGAAAAAGTGTGGTGCATGGCTTCAATCGAAGTAGGTTATCATTCAAAAGCTTGCCTAGTGATAAAGCAAGAAACATATTATAAGCTTACGTGCAGCTGAAAAAGCAAACGAAAACATCCTAAAGCATGAGGCTAATTTAAAAGCTGAGCTAAAATTAGCAACGTAGGTTGCCTATCGTTCGAGCTCAACAAAAATATCATTTCGATAAATTTTGATTAAAAATGTCCAAGATAAGAGCCAGACAAAACACTGTTTACAGTTCAAGTAAACGCAATGGTTGAGGGCAAAAAAAAGCAGAAAAATGCGTGACAACCAAATGCATTGCTTTTGTTTACATCACTTCGCATTATTCACTACCTCGTGATTTCACATCTTTTACCAATCTCTTTCATCTTTACCCGTATCTTTCATATTTTTACATCACATCAATTACCCATACACCCCCACTCTATCTTTTCTTCGCCAACGTAATATATATGGCCGATTTCAATAACGCCATATTTGCATACCTTATCAGTAGGCAAATTACTTCCTTAATACCTCTACAAGAAGATGCTAGACTGCACAGCTTTCGGTTGCCTTACCTAAATGGATATAGAGTTGGGCATTATTAAGCTTCTCGAGCGCCTATAAACCGCTCTAATAAATGAAAAGAACGCAAATCAAAGATCTACGAGGTGTAATGTTATGTAATACGGATGGACAAAGTAGACGTGGAGACACAAATACAAACCATAAGTGCAACATAATGTCTCTCATGAGCGGCCATTGGACCACGGCCATAGAACAGTTGGTCGATAGCTTGGTTGAAAACACGCCGATATTTCGGATGCAAACTTAGAAAACTGAAAAACTTTTGTTCATAAAGTTTATGTGCACACTTCAACATATATATATATATATATATATATATATATATATATATATATATATATATGTGGAATTAGAAACCGATACACAATGTTTTTCTAACAATTTAAACAAATAGCATCGATTTATTTTCCTTGAAAGAACAAACATAACTTCAAAACATTGGCCGTCGATGAGTGCACTCACTCCTCATCAAAATGAGAAAACATATTAAAATGAAAAATATCACAAGGTAAATCCCTCTTCCACGTACGTTAACTGCTTGCAATAAATCAATAGTTTCACTATATGATCCACAGATCACTTCCACAGGATTCATTTGAACCCCCGTTAAAGTAGACCTTTCAAACGACGAGCTATTTTAAGTGCGAATGTCAAAAATAGCGCAAGAGAAAGCTAATAACGTGCTGACATACGAAAGTCAACGGGAACTATCTCAAGAGATCTTCATTCAACAGTAAAGCTGTTGTCCACTCTTTAACTAGCAGTGCTTGCGTTATTTCAAGGTATTTCAGTTGCATTTAGAGAGGCTCATCTAATATAAACGATTAAAGAAAACTGACTGGTCTAAAGGTTGCCATATGTTCGGAAGTAACACTTCAAAGCAAGCATCGTCATCATGCGAAGACATTCCTGAAAACGGTTTCACATAATTGTCAAAAAGCAAATAGCATCTGAATACGATGTCAAGAAATAATGCAAAATGATCGGACGATGAAAACTGAGTCGGCAGGATGCCCCGTACCGGTATCACCGAGGATCTAGTGCTCGCATATATGCACGTCTTAAATACGACTATCATCAACCGCTCATGATAAAGGTGGAACTACGTCACGCGAACACATAACCGACCACCCACGTCCAAACTGATGAGACAAATCGGCAATGAGATATCTTTGGATCCATTTTCATTAAAACGCCGATGAGAACTATTTTAGTTTCATATAGTGAACTCTGACACGGTCAGACGGTTAAACAGTAGGCATGCTTGCTGTAATCGGCTTCTACTAGCACAAGTCTAAACGGTTTCTGTAGATGGGAAGGAGGATAAGGGGGGAGGTGGGAGAGGAGCGGAAAGAAGCAGCGGGCGACAACCAGCGGTATTGAAGTTCTCTGTCGCTTCCTTACTCTCCGGCCTTCCCACCTTCCCCTTCCTCAACCTTCGAAAAAAAGCTTTCCCCAAACTATTAAATGCAACTGCAGAGCGAAGAACGGTCATAGTTCTTTAGCGAATTGATAAGGAAAGAATGACAAAAAAATGTGAATTGCTGAATTGGCGGTTAAAAAAAAAAGCTGCGAAAAAAAAAGTCTAACATAACTAATAAAATCGAAAAGGAAGAAATCTATACATCGAAATTGGAAAAATAAACCGATGAACCAATTACTAACCTCATTCAAACAACATCAACCAATTCCCAGCACTGCCTAATGATCTCGTCAGCAGAGCAATCCACAGCTTGGCCGATATAACACCTTTTACTTGACGTTGTGAGCACTCTCCTTAATCCTCAAACAAATGCGACGATAGAGATTATCAGACCAAAAAGAACAAGTTGATAACGTTGTTACAACGAAAACTAAGCACACAATTATAATGAAGTCTTTATAAAGACAGCACAATGAACATTTCAAATACAACCATTGAACGATAAACAGTCAACAAACGTTGTCACCCCCATAACAAAGGGTTTTTCATATAATTCATCGCCTACTGCTCAGAGTTGTCAGATTATTGTCAAAGCTCGCGTAAACATGTTGTGAAAGTCTGCGACTTGAAAAAAAAAAAATGCAATCTTTGGACATGGACGGATCTCTTTCCATGAATCTCCATTAGGTCCAAAACTTTCAATTCTTCAAAAGTGACAAGTTTGCCTCCCTTACACCCCTATAATACCACAGAAAGTATATATATATATATATATATATATATATATATATATATATATATAAACGCTGGCAAAGTTTGCTTTTCTAATATTTCCTTCTCTATGACGACGAGTAGCTTCATTCAAAAGAAAGCGATAAGCGAATCAATACAGCGGTTCACGGAACGGAGTGATACGCCGAACTCTTAGCACATTTGTGAAACAAACGAAGCAAACAGCGGAAACGCGCTATCTATCAACAAAATATGCCTGATCAACGATTATGTCGTCGTCAGGAATTACGAAACAAATAATTGGCTGCAATATGGCGTGGAGCTCCTAAGGCGGAGGCGGAAATGCGAAAATTTGGAATACCCTGAAACGATGGAAGAGAAAACTTTACAAGGTTCTCTGTCCATAAAAGAAATGCGCAATTCAACCTTGATTTGGGTTAGATTCGGTTTCGGTTAGAACAATGCTAGGATTGGGTTTAACCCTATAACTATTTGGAAGTAGGTTAAATCTAACCGCGGCAACACGACTACTTTCCACTCACTCCTGGTCGAGGGCGAATTCAACTTAAACCTAGGCAATGTATAACAATCCAGTAAATGAACATTTTTACTATAGAAAATTTACCAACATGTAATATCTTATGTATAATAAAACTAACATGTGAATAGTGCATAGTAATAACTTGCAGCGGTTGAACTGCAGTTTATAAATTTTGAGAAATTTAAATCGTAATGGGGTCAATAAAATCTCTCCAGATTGGAGCCCTCGTTAAAGTATACAGACGTAAGAAAAAGAAATTTCATATTATCTCTCACTGTTCGCAAAAAATTCCAACGTACTCATTTTTAATTGATATCTGTCTCTGACGAACGACTTTTACTTATTTCATTTAATGTTCTAAATATGTTCAGTACATAAAAAATGGCAATAAAAAAGCATTTCGAGAAGCATGTTAGCTGCCATCGATAGGCAAAACGAACACGGCGACATATTATAAGATCTTCGATCAATCGAATCAGTTCGCCTGACTTTTTTCTTGATCACCTGTTCTTGACAATCAGCCGGCCGACTGTGAAACTATTGCCCGACAGAATTTCCAACGACTCAAGGTTCATCGATCGACGAATGAATAAACTTCAACGGATAGCTGAATTTTTACGGATGTTTACGGAGTGCTCCACGTTCACCAGAGGGAGGGTTTGGGAGGCATCTCTTGCTCAGCAGCTTCACGACGCTTAGTGCTCAACAAAGTGCTCAATAACGCGCAGTCATTGGTATCATAAACGTTGGAGGCAGAATAGCCGGCAATATTTTTCGAGCTTCTAAATGATAAAATAAGAGAAAATATTCCATACGGATCACTCAAAAAGTGAAAGCTTCGCGACTCCATCCCTTCCTCCCTCTCTTCTTTCCTTCCCTTTCCCTTCTATTGATTTAGTTTGAGTTTTATGCTGCGTCAGAATTTTTGAAACGAACCTCTTAAATGCACTGAATAGTATTTTTTACGAAACGACAAGCACTTAACGTCACATTACAAGCAATATGCGATGAGTTGTAATTCTAGTCATAAGCAATGCAAACACTCTAGAAATCCTTCAAGAAAGGCAGCGCAATAAAAACGTCGAAGGGTGTCAGTGAGGTGATGGAGTTCAACGAGTAGCGTATTCCAACGAATACGGTTAATGCTTTCCTTGCAAACAAATCAATGAATACCGTAGAAAAGAGTTCTCAAGGAAAAAAAGGGAACAGTGGAAAAGTGTTAAAAGACCACTGAATCTATTGGTAGAAGTGGCAACTCAGCTATCACCTGCGATCATTAGCTTGGCTGCAGTTGTCTTTTATCAGCTATTTTTACATCGTGAACGGCATATAAGTTTCACCAATCCAATTTCATTGGTGTAAAACGCAGAAAGCTGATGCGCCGAGCGAAATAATTGCTCTGGTTCTGAGTGAGTCATATGGAAAACCGTAGCCAAATGCCAGGCTTGAGCAATAGCCACATGGGGAAGGGGTCTGGACGTAGCGGGGCATGCTTGAGGAAGGCGGACAGGTTAAGGCGAAAAAAAAAACACGAGACGTGACCTCACGTACCTCAGCTTTCATGCTCCTCACCTTGGGCCATTTCATGTTACGGTCATCAATCATAAACCCATAGTTCTGTGCCAGTTATATGGTACAGACGCATTTTGGCAAAAGATTCAATGCAGTCCCTTACCCTCACTGTAAAACGCATAAACGGCACAAGTCTCCATCGTGACTGCACATATTTCAGGTGGCGCAAACGTAAATACTTATGCATTTGTGACATAACCCTCTGCGTACGACCACGATTACCAAAAACTTAAATAACCTTGAGTGAGCGAGAAGCGAACCGACGGTCCATGTTACCTCCTTTAGCACAGCCCTTCTCTGCTAAGCTCACATACCTCTTTTCTTTGAAAACAGGGTTCACCCACATTTTTACTAGGCCCCAATGAAGGTTGCGAGAATACGACCCCGTGCAGCTTGACCTCAGTATGACCCCAGTCATAACGACCTTTTCTTCGTGCAGCTTTTCTTTAGCGGTAAATTCTTTCAAAATGCCGATATAAACTCGTCATATACGACGAACGAAAGTGAAGCCGTTCTTAATTCTCGAACATTAAACACTAAGCTCAGTTCTGAAAGTGGGTCTGAACTGCTGGATGAATCACGATAAATGATTACCACGTCGCCAACAGGAATTCCACCTTCAATGGTCATTTCCAAAATATCTGATTATCAAACACCGTTTACCTCACTCAAACGAAGTGTGAGAATTGGTTGTGACAGTTGTATGCACTTGAAACAAATTGCTAATATACTTGTTCGGATGAAGTATCTACACGTGTGATGCACCTTGAGATATATCCTCAACATTGCGCTTGCTAACTTAACCCTCTCGAGATCCATAATCGCAGCTATATGAAACACTATTGGTGAAATTATGTATTTTATCATTTCCGATTTTGTCTTATCATTAGATATCAGAAACATTGAATTGCCTGTTCTTAACGAAATTTTTCAATTAAATTTCACATTTTTTTTAAACAACCGAAAAAATTACACCTTAAAGCCTATGGAATTGCACCATTGTAGAAAAACCAATAGAGTATATAAATTTGAAGGGCTCATAGAAGAAGCTTATCGAATGAGGCATACCTACAAGTGAAAAATATCTCTCTGCTAAGCGATTTTTTTGCCGTCTGGTGGGGAATGATGTTTACCTCCAAAAAAAAAAGAATCACAATGATGCTTAATTCTTTCGATGATTCGAATTTTTTCCTATTGTTTATTCAATTTCAAAAAAAACAACGCAGAAACTTATCGATAGCGTCATGCACAATCTATGTAGATTGCTCTTCATTTGAGCAATAAACCGAGTACAAGTTTCGACTATACTTTCCGTTAGTGAATTCTCAGCCTGCGAAATATGACAAAAAATATGATCGATTTCTTCGAATAATAAGAAAAAAAATATTAATATAAAATTAGGAAATAAACCAATTTAATCACTTTAAGAAATTACAAAAAAAAAAAAGAGACTCGAATCGACGTAATGCAAATGAAACAGCGAAAATATTGGGGAGAACGCACAATCGCTATTCTACCAAAATGATTACTTAAAGCTCTCCGAAAAGTTCAATGCGGCCTAATTCCACATCGTTTCTTGAGTATTGTTGAAAGCATGCACCTCTAGCTTTATAGTTCTGTCTCTTATGCCTGCGTTTACAAGAGACATCGATCATCTAGACGATGAGTTTAAAGCTATCCCTTTGAACTCCCCTATCAAGAATATGTGAAAATATATTTGCAGACGTCTTATTCAGTAATCCCGATAAGCAAAGGTGTCATTCAAACGTTGCTGTAACGTAAAACATGCGCGAATTTGAAATTCCCAAGCACTTCTGAACAGATAACTGTTGAATGCATTTCTAATATCAGCCTAAATCTCGATTGTGATTTGGCGTCAATGGCGTGGTGATGTGAACTTAGACTCAAGCCACCTTTTTTCTCATATCTGTCATTCTAGCGTTCAAATGAAATTGTTTGTTCGATTCGGCTATATCAATGGAGAGTGGGAAATGATTATAGGTTGCAACGGGAGATGAGAGGAGAAAGGAAAAGAATGGGAAAAGTATCGTACTATTTGATCGGTTTCATTTCTCTCCATTCCTTTTTCCAAACGACATAGGAAGATCGCCCCTCTTATTCTTTTCTCCTCCAACAAACATCTCAAGTCTGTAGACCGGACTTTGCATGCCCAATTATGACATAAACGTGAAACGCATCGTTAATATCAGATTCAGTATAAGTGGTAAAGCTCATCTAAAATTATTCACATTCAATTCATGCACTTCATTCGCTTCTTGCTTTTAGCGGTGGTTGTTCAGCAGTCAAAAGTTTTGAAAAGTGCAAAAAGAAAGTCATATACGAATAAGGTAAACCTCGAAACACCTAAACAATGAGTGCAAATGTGTATAGGATGAATCAGTGCGAATAAGCTTCTCCAATCGCACACACTGAAAAGGTCAATAGCTGAAATTGCATTAGATGAGTCTTATTTCACCCAAATGACAGCAATGCAGCCATGTTTTATCTGAATATATATATATATATATATATATATATATATACGTATATCCTCTCTGCGTTCCGGTCTTCTCCATAAGGATTGTTGAAATTGCAAGGTTGCAAAAGTGCACGGACACAGCTGTTTGTCTGGACCCGCCCTTCAGTGCCTTATCTTGATAGGGCCAGTAATATCGCTTGCATATGCAGAAGTTGGGATATGTGCCAACTTTTATGGCAGTTACATGAGCAGATTAAAGCGGTAAACGAATGTAACAAAGAAAGCATCTGTCAATGAGACGAGCTCGATGTATGTTTAATGGTCTTCTAGCTATGAAGGCATAAAAGCTGTTCGAGAGCACGCCGTGTGCGTGCCAGTCGGTGTCGCACAAATAGCGCGCATTATTATTTTCTGTCTGTACAACGTAACGTTTTGCATTACAGCAACAACACCACCGCCACCAGCAACAAACATTATCCCATGTAATTTGTGCACTATACAGAATAGGTCACCCACAAACACCTTGGCACCGAATCTATGCTCATTTATTCCCTTGATATTTGTTGCACTGCCAGTAACCAGCACTCTGTTCCATCTGCTTGAGTCTGTTTTCGGTTAAATCAGCCATTTCAGTTGCTCAACTATATCGACAGAAACAGGCAAAAAGTCAGAACAGTGGGGTTCAGCCATAAGTCAACAATTAAAAAAAAAGAAGCAACCATGATGATGATGAGATGTAATGTACGGCATTCTACGAATAAAGCCCACCTTCACTTCATGAGTCCAACAGTACAGATGAATACAACTCGGCAATTTTTCTACCTCCGACAGAATACTGCAAAGACACAGAAGTAGTTGAATACGTGATTGAAGGGCAATACAACATTTATGGTGTGTCACAGAGAGCAACTATGAGATGTTAGCAAAGACAAAAATGATTCCACCATTGTGAGATGATTTGCTGGGAAAGCCTGCTTGGAGAATTGATTCCACAAGAACAGCACAGTTAAACACAATCGATTCCACTCAATCATCTTCTCGTCGCGTATAGACTATTCTTTTGCAAAGCGTAGCTGTTTTAAATCCGCCGTATGTACTGAAGGTTACTTGCACTGAATTAAAGAAAACATTTAGTCAGATGTGAAAAAGTTGACAAATTAATCATTTTTTCTTAGAATGCTCATTTTTATACCAATAGCACTTGTGAAGTGCATCATCGCAATGTCGTATATGTGCATATTTGTTGGTCCTATAGTCTGAACCCAAGAATCACTAAAGCCAGACCTCTGAAACACTATGGGCACAAAAATTATCGGACGACCTCTTGAACCAAATTTCAAGCTAACCCACCCAGCTTGAGATAAGCTGACATAATCAAGACGTGGCTAAAAACTTACACGCATTTTGCACGTAACAGACTTCTACTTTATCTCTAGTTGACAATAAAAACAACTTAAAGTTATCACTGGCGATTAGATAAATTAAAATATGATCATGTCATCTTGGATAGTGAATTGCTTGCTGACATTTCATTCAAGCGATCGGCCTAATGAGCGGAATTGTAAAAATGCATGCAGTTGCAGCTCCTCTTGCATTGTCTTTCCCTTGTTGTGCCACTTCGGCGCCATCGAACAAGAAAGCATCATACTCGAATTTCGCATTTACAGAATAGTACTCCCTTAGAGCCGTGCGAAAAATAGCCAAAATATGAACCACAACAAAGTCATTATTCACATTAACTTCCTAACATTGAACATAGAGATGTAGCCAAAACTGCACTTCAAATGTGATACCATGGTTTTGAACCGTTGAAGTGCTCTAGCCGTTGCCCATATCAACATCAACACATCACCACTATGAAGGAAGGCATAAAATTGCATTTTGGGGCTAGAGTTCTTATTGCACATTGCACATTGTACAAATGTTAAAGAACATAGAATAACTGATTACATTTTCTTTCTGTCGATAACCGACCGAAGACAGTGTTCGTAAGCAAAATTCGGCTAAAATCGAGTATACTTGAGCGACGTTGATCGGTTGCCAACTGAAGGCATTCGATAAAAAACAATCTTCGATTCCAATCGAGAAAACTGGCCAAATTATATTTCTAGACCATTAAAAATCAATTGAACTTTCGATTTTGAAGCGAAATTCCATTAGTTCCGTAATTGTGACAGGAATATTGTGGGTGCATGCTTGATCGGCAAACTCGTACTCCTTTCAATTTGAAAAACAATGGCAAATGGAAAGTCAAGCAAGAACAATCAACGGGTGGCCTATTGACGGAAAATAGCCGTCGAAGCCGTGGCCATAGAGAAATGGCCTATTGACGGACCCGCAGCCAAGGTGATGGAGACGTCGTTTGGGAAAGCAGACTGGAAAAGCAAGCGTAGTAATAAAAATAAGAAGAAAGTGTGCAGGGGACAAGCTATTGGCTGCTTAGTGCAGTTATTTGGTTTGGATGAAAAGTATGATGTTGGCTCTCGTAAATAAACCCAAGACATAGGGAGATCAGACCTGGTTATTAGACAAATAACAGGCCATCTAAAATAGCCGCAGAATTCACTGAGCAGCTTTAGAATAATGATAAATAGACAGGAGAAAACGCGCAGCTAAGAAAGGTGCATTTCATACGGCAAGTTGGACTGCAAGAAAAATTACGATAGGAATTAAAAGTAAGGACTCTCCGCCTCAAGATGAACGAACAACTAACGTTTCAGAAACATTCTTGCGCAAAGCCATCGGGCTCAAAGATGTCGGCTAAGAGTATTGATCTTTTTTAAGCAAATATTCGCAAAGAAACAGCCCCGAAATCTAAAATATCCAAAAGCCTCACTCGCTTTCTGCCACAGAACACTCTAATTCCCTAGCTGAACAATCTGCGATTTAGAAAGAAAGTGAAATGGAGGATGGTTTACAATCCAGAAGTGTGCAACTGCGTCGAAAGGCAGCGATGTGGATGCAGGAGAGGATTTTTTGCAGCCGATCTGCGAGAGAAGGATACATCGCTAACGTTTTCTGAAACAAGAGAGAGAGCACAGATCAGTGCATAGCATCAAAACAAGCGATTCGGCAGGTCGTCTGTCTACATTTCCTGACGTCAATCCACAATGTCTGATGGCAGTGCAACTTCTGCGATTTTGTTAGCTTATGTCGTAGTTCCTTTCACTGCGAGCTCAATTCCTTTCATTAGTATGACCATTTCGCGCAGCAGCTGAACAAGCGAAAAATGCATGTAACTTGGTGTTTTTTTTTTCACATTTCATTGCTTTTACTGATATGAACATATGCAGAACGCAAAAAACAAATTCTGCTTCTTATGATCGTCCGTCATCTCAATATTCAGCACAAAAATTTGGGACCAATCGAAAACTGAACACATTTAAAATGAGTTTAGGATGAAAGATCCCATAAAATAAATCAACTATCACTTGTTCATAAGTTCTTCTTCCAGACGAATAAATTGAGCGTCTCTCAAAAGCATTAAACTGAGCCGAAGAATGTGGAGTCCGGATGAGGGAGAGGCGAGATTTACATGTGCATTAAACAGAGAAACGCAAAAAAAAAAGAGAGCAAAATGCAGTTTTTGGGCTCCACAGTGGAAACGTTCAAAAAACACGTTTCCTTTCAAAGCAGTAGTTGCTTTCAGCGATATGAACGGTGTTCTTGGCAAAGATCCGACGTTTTTAGTGAGACTTTTTCAACGTTTCCACATGAGTGGGACTTTACATATTTTAATGCTCTCTTTATGTGTTAGAAAAAAGAAAATTTCACTTTTTTTGATGCTCATGTGACAATCACTATGAACTAGCGAATTGGTAAACGCATTTACTCAAAGATGTAAAGCTAAATAGTCAAAATAGTTCGTAATGCTATACGTAAGTAAAGCTGAAAAGTTCGAAAAAGCTGCATAATAGAATGAAAAGAACAAACACTTTTCAGCGAAGCTTAAAAGGCGAAATTCAAACGAAGCAGCTTTTACGGCAGAGATATTGATATTAATGCAGTATTGGTCCCACTGAAATGCATTTATAATATATNTATATATATATATATATATATATATATATAAACAAAGCAAGTTTGAAAAAACAACTGGACATTTGTAAATTGCTGAAAAGACTAATACAGCACAAAACGTAAATTAGGTACATGAACTTATTTGTGACATCCATTTTCTCCCATTCCTATGAAATTTCATGTTGCCCGAAAATCTTTTTTGAATATTCGCACACCTCAGTACAACAAGCCTTAACTTAGAATAAATATATTTAAGGACGAACAGCAAGTTGTTATTTCAAAATGAAGGCATATAGCAATCTGTGAAAAACACTCAAGCATCAGAATCTCCACAGCAAAATCAACACTTATCAATGGAGAACAGTTAAATTCTGGAAGATCGAACAAAATAGCACTCCAACAAAACGCAATTCTTTTGTGGTTTCCAGGTGTTATACCGATGGCTTTCTTTATATTTGACGAAAAAAAAATCTACGAAAACTATTCTGTTGGTGGTAACTGAATCACTGAAAACATTTCGTGTTTCACCTTTGCTTCATGAATTAACTACTCTCAGAAAAATTACCTATCAAAATATACTCGATTAAATAGGATAAAGCCCATCATAATGTTTCCGATGGGTGTGAAAATGCAACTCATTCTGACACATTCGCTTCTATGAATGTGATTTCTGAGCACCTAACCGGCTAGCACTTATCACCAAGCACCTACTCATGTGCCCCCGCACAGATTTTGAACAGACGGCCTACAACTATAGAATTTCATAGTGAGCAACGCTTTTCTCGAAATATTCGGTCAAAATTGAAGCTAAATCTCATAAATAGCAGGTACTCAGATATGAACAAAGCAAGTTCGTTCACCATATTCACTCACTGAACTCATTCTTTACCTTATTGTATCAGCTGCTAAAGGTGGAATCAATCGAATAAAAAATAAACAAGTCTAGCTCGCTAGAGCGCTCTCCATTGATTGTGTATGTGTTTACATCTCACATGTTACATTACATCTCACATGTTACATTATATATATATATATATATATATATATATATATATATCACAACTCTCATTGATTACTTCTTTTTCAATACCTCTTAAATGATTGCAACAAGTAACATGAGCCAACAAATAGATAAACATATGTAAACATCGATGAATATGGACATGTAAGCAAATAGTATGACAACTGCTATGAGGCTTTCTTCCATGTTCAAAGATTTGTTCAGTTGTTTCAGATTTATACGTATCATATCTGCATACAATAAAATGTTTGCTAACGACAACAACACAGTCAAGAGCAGGCCTTCTCGAAAATTAAAATACTCCATATCAGCACCGCAAATAAAACCACAATCGTAAGTAGTGACATCATTCCAACGTTCTTGGTATGTCGAAGAAAATGGTAGAATGGGGGGAGGGGGTGGGGGAGAGGGGGGAGATGAGGAGCTGAAAAAGAATCACCTATTAAAATTTTTAGATGAATTTTCGAATTACAACGGACTCTGAGAAAAGTTCTTTAGACAAAACGTAAGGGACTACCTTATTTCATCTCGTTTACAAAAGTTTACTTTTATCTCACACATCCTGTCCTCCCATTGGGGTTCTCATTAACAGTGTGCACTACGACATCTCTCCCAATGTACTGATTAATGAACGGTGGACTCGGTGATCCTCTCTCTATCTAAGTTAACAACATTTTACAATCGCACAGAATATAATCTCAAAAAAAAAACGGAATGTGAGCACCGAAAAAGAAAAGCAAAAAAGAGCGGACGATTTACGGCTTCTCTTCAAAACGCCGCTTTCCACATACACAAGGCAAAAAAAAAGAGGAAAAATGTGGCATAGGAATGGAAGTGAGGTGATGTCCCCAAGAATAATTGCAATCGTCGCTTTGCTCATGACGATTATGTATTACTGAAAGCGAAGGCAAGGCTATTTCTTGGCACCATGAAACGAACTATTTTAAACGATAACAGCTTTTACACCATATAGGCTGTGTGCAAAAGTTCGCTGAACTCGTCTGATAATCTGAGACACTGTTGAATGATAATGAAGCAACGTATTAACAAATTTCGAAAAAAAAAAAGACAAATTAAAAACAAACAGATACAAAAAGTTTATCAGCGTAGTTGCCACGAAAAGTGTTTCTGCATCCTCTCTCATATGATCAACCGGTTTTATAACTCGCAAATAAAAAATTAAGAATACAGCACAACAACATCTCTTCAATTGTTTCGACCGCTCGCATAAATTCTCCAGCAAAGATTCGTTTTTTTTTCGCCATCCGATCAGCGCAGAATGCACGTAGTTTTTTTTTCGGCTTTGAATATTTAACTCATATTAAAGACGATGGATTAGCGTGAATCTCGATGTAAGTGGTCATCCTGAAGCGCATATTCAGTTCACTACATGTCGTTACGTCAGGTTCAGCAACACCGCAGTCGAAGATACGGGCAGACGGACAGACGTCTGCAGACACCCACAGACTTGTTACATCGCTGTGATAGGATTCTGTGAAAGCGTATGAAAAAAGTCATAGATCGCAGAAAAATATGACAATGAGCACAAAGTAGCACTTTAGCACAACGGATCGTAGATGAGTTCATAAATGACGTGGAAGCGATAGCTTGTCGGTGACAATAAGAGAATAGCAACCAAAAGTAATTCTTAGCGGTATCGAAGTTTTATGACGAATCTAAAATACGCCGAACAATGTCGACAACAGCACAGCAAAGTGCACTACTTCGAAAGTGGTGATGAGCAGCTGCTCATAGACGATCTCCACGGACCACCCGTCTAATTCGTTGCCGATGCAGTTTTTATCGTATCATTAGTAAGATGCTAACGAACTCTTCCCAAAAATAGTCCAACCAACCAAAAGCTCACAACCTATCTGTGCCAATCGTTGATCATGTACAAATATGGACAGCAAACGAAAAAAAAAACGTGCTACAGTGTAAGGACCGCGATTTTAATAATAAATAAAAAGAATAGACTAAAGTTTTAAGGGATCAAATATCGGCAAACAACAAAGCAGAAAGCGGTGGAAAGGAGTAGAGTGGATAGAGAAGAGCAGAACACGAAGGAAGAGAGCATGCCACACAATTCTCTATAGAAATAATCACATCAAAATATGCGTGAAAAACAGGGATGTATGCATTATCGATCCATTCGCAGGAAAAAAAATGTGTGCACTCCTAAAATGAAAAGGGAAAAAAAAAGTTAGGGTGTTGCACAATTGAAGAACAAAAACACATTCGATACTATAAAGCTCACTTAAGATGCCTAGCAACATTTTGGTAAATTTAGTGCAAAGCGCGAATTAAGTGACAATTTAGGAAGATTTATGAATAAAATGCAATAGTGGCAGTGAGTGAACTCATTGCAAAGAAGCTTTCTTCTTTTTTTTTCTTTTTTTTTTCTTGAAACGACAGTGCGTCACATTAAACGCCCAATGAACGAACGTGCGAACAACGCGACTGGGTGCCGATTGCGAGTGGCAATCTACACAGTGGGAGTTGTGTGCACCCATCTTATTCAGCTTGTTGACAACTTTCAGTGTTGCTTGCTGAAGCATAAACAATATGACAGAACAAGCAGCGTCCCACTGGCTTTAGCGTTAAACTGCTACCTCTTGTGACAGCCACTATGAAATATGCTGCGATGTTGACGACACACCATAATCGAGTGAACGAATATTCACTGCTTCATCGACAGCCGCCCGCTGTTGACGCGATTAAAATTCAAAAAAACACTATGGGACGTCGCATCCGACGACGTATTCAATTATAGCTACAACGTTTAAACAGGCATGGAACGAGGATAATACACGGCGGAACAATCGCTAATGGTTATGGAGATGGGTAGTCGACCCCAAAGGAGAGGTAGATGACCTTATGAACGGATTACGGCCATTTCAACCCGAAAATGGATGTAAAGACAATATGAAATGGTTTAGAAGAAATTCACTCTCTTAGCTATTACAGGTTATACCGAGCTATCTTCAATCAGGATTGAAATTCAAAGTAGCTTCTTAAGTCATTGGTTTTTGAAACTCACAGCATAAGTATCGCAACCTAGCCCAGTTGTCACATAATGGCAGTACTGATAGAACAAAAATTGATGAGGTAACAGCAGATAGATATACCTCTGAATACGGACGTAATTCGTGCTAAGAAACAATTCTTAAGTAGCAAACCTCTAAAAACTCCATATGGAACATTGTTCTCACGAGCGTCGGTCACAATGATTTGCATAAACGATCCTTTAAATTGCGACGGTGGTGATTGGAATTTTTGCTATATTGCGACATTTTCATCACCACAGCCAATTCTAAACTCCAGATTTTCCCATCGACTATTCTCTCGGCTTGTAACTTCTCTAGTGGCATGCCTTACCATAGCCTACTCAGTTAAACATGATGAAAAAAAAGTTCTTCAGGTAGCTAAACGTCATTCTTTGCCTCATTAGAACAAAAATGCTTTCTTCTTTGATACTCTAATTCAACTAACTTGTAATGAAATGAACAGATGCACGCAAGGCGATGGATGTGAGAGGTGGTCATTCACCTTCTCTGTTTTTGTTTCGACAACCGTTTTTTTTCCTCAGAATTTTAATTTGGAGGTATAGCACCCTCCAATACTGGTATACAAATAGTCAATTATGACCGTCACGCTTTTTTGGATCATCTCACGTTCAATCTGAACGTCCCTCGGCACCGCATCTGCCCTTCCTATGCAATCTTCGGTTCTGCTTAGTTATTCTTTAGCAAACTTCTACATCACAGGCATGATCCCTTATACGTTAATTAACCATAAAGAAACACATAATTGCATGTGAAGAGACCGGCGAAATTCAAAGATGAAAGCACAACTGAAGTATCATGAATGTGGCTGACAAAAGGCCGAAGCGAGATGATATATTGATAACATGCATAGTGATTGGCCGTCTACTTCTCTCAAGAACGGTGAGTCAAAGTGGGCTAATTTCGCTTTGAAAGAATTGAAATTTCTAGCTTCCATAATGTCAGCTGATAGTTGATTCCATACCGGAATGACTCGAAAGGAAAACGAACTTAATATACCCATTTTGGTGGAGAAAATAGGTTGTAGCTGAAAACGATGAAATCTGGAGCGTGTGTTGAATGGGGTATACGCAAAGATGCTATCGAACGGGATATTGCAGCACTCTTTCGCCACCTTAAAGCATTAATAGAGATCAAATTCAAGTCGTTGGTGTTTCAGAATTTTCAGACCGAGAATCTGCAATCTTTCGGGATAGGAGAGAACGACAGAATTTGGAATGACGTTAATAATGTGAATGACGTTTTTAGGGAGTGATTACTTGTTACAAAATATACCATGTTTTGGGCACAAAATACCCTACAAATGTTTGGTCAACCTACCGATGACGATATGCTATGCCGTTGTGTTGTGAAGTCGTTGTATATGTTGTTCCATTTACCCGTGAATCACAAAAATTCTCCGGACGTTTTCAAACTCGAAAGTATGATTAAGCAGGTGTTATCCGGTTGGTTCACCACCGTATTAGCCGTCCATATTTGACAAATTTCTGCTGGACAAGGAAATAATCTAAAACTCAATACAACACCCTCCTCCACCTTTCCTGGGCATAAAAGCTTCTTAAAATCGATGATAGAGCTTTGTCAGGGCCCCTGTTGAAGTTTTACGACATAATGTGGCTAAAATAGTATTTTTGGCCAAAAAATATTCCTCGCCACTCAGAAATGCTCATGAATTCAAGGCCACTAAAACTGATTGTAAAGAAGTGGCGTGACACCGGTGTAGATGATCGCTATAGAAAGTGAACAGGACAGAAGTTTGAAGTGCGTACATCAAACTCTAACGGACGAAAAATCGCGCGAATGGTAGCAGTGCGGAGGGTGATTAAATGCGAATTAGAAATGACTTGGAAAGGTGAATATGCGGCTATTGAGATGTTGCTTGCATACCCATAGCAAAGTGTGTCATAGTTTGTTTTGTTTTTTTTTTTTGCAGTCATTAGGAAATGGTCGATGGAACAAATTCACATGAAATCATGTTAAGTAAAGAATCGAATCCCATCGAATGGGTTCTCTCAGACCACCCAAAGAGCAGAAATGATTAGTGATGAGTGGAATAAATGAAAAACGACATCTCATATCATTTACGTTGTGCACACAATACAACGCTAGCTGCTTTTCAAGAATGCCTTCGAGTTAACGAAGCGATAACGGCTCAATGACGGAGTGATCACACTTCAAATTGATATAACGGTCACTGATTATTTCTGTCGATTTCACAGACATTTTCACCGATGCCACAATCCAACAGCACTCTTGATTCGTACCCTCTGCTAATCAAAGCAATTTCCTAAGCCATCTGAAATCAGCTCCCACGACGCAATAAAACATGATTACGTTTGAGTAAATATCGGTAAGTTATATGTGTATGACCGATATGTTAGAAATAATGATTAATCAATCTGCTCATAAGGAAATAAGCATTTCATTGTCCTTATTCAGCTAGACACATTTCGTGCATATCATGCAGTGCTTATTTTTTCACTTTTTGAAGTGAGGAATTTGCTTCCCAAGTGAAGCACGTAAACAGCAAAGCGATCAGAGTTGTTTACCATGTTCACATAAGTAGCGAAACGAAATTCGCTAAATGAGAGAGAAAGATGCCGAAGAATTCATTAAAAATTTATTCGAGAAGGATAAAGTGGACGCTAACTTGAGCAACGAAGATATTTCCATTGATGCTCGACAAAATATCGCCATTCACGAAGCTTTTCCACAAATTTTCTTCCTATTTCCGGATGAAACAAGCAATTTTTTCATATCATGCTCAAGATTCATTTATGCGTTAACCTCAAAAGTGAATATTCTTCAGGAAATTGTACTAAAAAGTCTCATGTAATAAGGGAATAATTGGGATGTGGCACTTACTGAATATTCTAACGCATTATACTCATATTAATATTCATAGATGAGTTCTCCAACAAAGGCATATCTAATAATTGATCAAGAAAGGGTTAGTGAAGCTTGCTTCTGATTAAAAGAGATAGAATTTTAAGGAGAATATGGCAAGGAGAGATGTGGTGATAAACAAGTGCTAACGAAGCAATCATAATCAATGATTGCATAAGCGAAATAAGACGAGAAAATAGTGCGACGTGTAATTGTCACATGTGAATGCGGAAAATATAAGTTCAGCCCTACCTTGGTGAAATACTCTTCGATTTGTTCAGTCACAGCTAACATTTCCATCAATACGCATAACACATTTCAACTTGAAAAGCATCCAGAAATGAGCGCAAATTTCAAGTTAACAGAAGAAAAAACAGCAGCTGCAATGGCATGAAAATGCATAATGGAAGAGGAATATGCATGCGAATAGCCCATCTTTCGTTTCCAAAATTGATGCGAGCAGTGATATCGACAATGAAAACGCAGCAGAACATTTGGTCGAGGAAATAAAACACTTGAGAAGAGCAATTCGAACAGAACAATAAATGCTCGAGTGATGTATGATCGAGAGCAATTTTTCGGGCGAAAAGATGATGCGCAAGACACACACAGAATCGCTACACTGACTAAAATTGACTAAAACAATAGAGGGGGGTATGCAGAAAGTGAGACATGATCGGCGCGCAAACATATCGGCAGCCAGTTGTCACTAACACCTCTCTTCAGCTAACCTGTTTTCCCTCATGGGAATGATTCTCGCCAGTTTATCAATAATTCGCTAAACAATACACGCAAGAAAAATTCTCCTTTGTTTCGTATAAACGAGCTAATTTATTTGAGTTGCACAAATTTGGGCCGAATAATGATCACATGGAATTGTAGTAGCCTGTAGCCTGAATGTGTCTAACTAGCATCTCAAAGACAGTGTCGCCTTTAGCGATTCATATTGGGCACATAACACATAAAATTTCCCAAATGAGCAACTACACTAGCGGTCCACCATCGGCATATCTGGTCGCACCTTATATAAGTAAAAATACGGGAAGAATACCTATATTTAAAGACAAAGGAAATACCTACCTCTCCATAATTCTACCTTCAACGACAATATCGATGGAGAAAAAACAATTAAGTGACAATCAGGTGAGTTTTACAATTTCTGTGTTCCCATTTATTTCGACAGGTTTTTCCTTTTGTATTTCATATTCGTTAATTAGAAAACATCTTTCTCGGTGCTCTCACTCAATCTAAATCTCCCCCTCTCTAAAATGCTTACATATGCTTATAAGCGCAATGCTATGTATCCAATAGAATCATTTATTCTTTCATTCAAATTGCTTTATTTAAACATACAATAGTATGTGGAGAGGTTGGTGATATTCAAAAATGAAAACATCCAAGTATCACGAATATGGTAATGCTGACAAAAAGCTGAATTGTGGTGACGCACCTACTAACAGCATGCTGGCTGGCAGTCTACTTCTCTCAAGTCAAACTGGACTGATTTCGCTTTGAAAGCAGTGAGATTACTATCTTCCACAATATAAGCTGGTAGTTGATTCCATACTCGAGTGACTCGAAAAGAAAAAGAAAAAACTTAATATACCCATTTTGGTCGAAAATCTACGTTGTAGCTGAAAACGATGAAATCCGGAGCGTGTGTTGAATGGGGTATACGCAAAGATGATATCGGACGGGAAATCTGAGCAGCCTTGCACTATCTTAAAGCACAAGTGAAGATCAAATTCAAGTCGTCGATACTTGAGACCTTTCAGGCCGAGAGTCTGCAATCTTTCGGGATAGGAAAGAATAACGGAATCAGGAAAGACCTTGTGTATCGCCTCTGCACGCTTTCAATCATCCCAGCGTCTTTATCAGTGCATGGTGACTGTATCTGAGTACAGTATTCGAAAAGAGGGCGGCAATAGACAATAAAAGCAACTCAACGCAGGATACAGTTAGCTACTCGTGATGCTTTTCTTGCTATTTCCCTACTTTGAAAAGTCCATTTGAAGTTTGAACTGATATGCAGACCTAATTCCCTGATAATGTCTTGCGCACAAAGCCTGTTCCCATTTGGACACAGATGGCAATCATGTTGAAAGTTCGTATGAAAAAGACTACTTTTTCCTTCGATATAAGCAATTGCCAAGTTTGCGACCAACGTTCTAGATATATAGGGTCTTTCTGGAGCTCGTAAGAATCTGCAACAGGATTGCTAAATGAGCGATAAATTTTAAGGTCGCCCGCGAGCAGCATGCATGCACTCGACAAACCATCAGATAAATCATTTAAATAAATAAGGAAGAGTAAAGGGCAAGTATACTCCCTTGTGGAACTCCGCTGGTAATAATGCAAGGCTGTGAATAGCATCCACTAAATTTCACCACAAACTCTCGTTGTGATAAAAAAGATCTCAGCCATTCCAAAAGTTCACCACATATCCCATAACTTTTAAGTTTAATTAACAGTTTCTGGTGGCAGATTGTATCAAAGGCTTTAGCATAATCAATGTAAACCGCCTCAAACTGCTGATTTTATTTACGGCGGGGTACCAGTCATAAAAGCAAGGTATCAGCTGCGACAGCGTGGACTTTCTAGGCAGAAATCCGTACTGAGCAGGACTAATCAATGCGTTTGAATCGAAATGGTACAAAATATTTTCTTTACGATAATTTCCAAGACTTCACATATTGACGAAGTTAGGTTGATGGGGTGATAATTTTGCACCTTGTTCGATAGACCTTTTTAATACAGGCATCACAATACCCGTCTTCCATTTCGATGGTAGGGAACCACTGACCAAAGTGCGTTTGAATATATAAGAAAGTGGGTAGCATAAACCTTCAGAGGCCCACTTGATAAAGCACGAAANNNCCTTGTTATCATCAGTGGTGAATACTTCAGAAAATTTTGGATTTTTGCCAGTCAGTAGTGATGATCAAATTATTTTCAGTTTTTAAAGCACAAATATCTCTTCGAGTGCTCAGTTCTCCATTCATATACTTAAAGAACGATTTTTTGTTACCGGAGCATATGAGGCGCTTTTTGCAGTTTTTTGCAAACTTTGAGCACTTTTTTTCAAAGTCGTTTGCATACTTGTCAAAAGCTCCCAAGCCGCCAGGAAGAAAGTGGTCACACCAAACAAAATGCTTTTTGGCTGTGCAGCTTTCAATCACAAGATATAGAAATAATAGAAAGCTCTCATAGATTTCGTCAATATTATAGTAGTTGTGAAAATAGCTATCCCAATCAAAATTTAAAAGCATTGAGTTGGCCTTCCCCCAGTTTGCTCTGCGAAAATCAAAAGAAGGATGGGTCGGAGGAACGCTTCTTTCGCAGATAACTTCGAAATGGATACTACAATGATCGCTAGTAGAAAAGTTGGGAAAGACTTCCCATTCCGAAATCAATGTGCGGTCGTTGCATAAAAGAAGGTCCAACGTGTAAGTACCACGGGTAGGATCAGAGATTAGATTCAGAAAATCGGGATTCATAAGAAAACGATCAAACGTCGTTGTCGAGTGCACGTCTTTGTCGGAGGTCAGTGGATAACTGAAATTCTCATCAATAATGTGACTTCTCTCCAGTTTATGTATATCAAGAAAGATCTAAGTTACTAGTATTAAGATTACTAGTACAAGAAAATCACAGTATTAATATTCTACTTTTGGGGCGAAAATACCTGGCACAGTATTGTACCAAATCCGAAACCACAAGTATATTGTAAGTACAATATACTAGACATTTGGAAAGTTTGTAGAAGTACAGTACTACACTATTTCCGAAGGAAAAGTACAAGTACAGTATTATACCAGAAGTTTTGGCACAGTGGCATCACCAGCCACCAATATGATGCCTCACAGTACGAGCAGCATCCTCACGACATCATCCGTCCAAGCAGCTAATGCTTTTAGTTGCCTTCCAATCATACACAATCATCTAAACATTGACCGCCTTTTCAGTGGACAGTTTGGTAATCAGAAGGATTCGTAGACTCAGAAAAGCAGAAAGACGGACAGTGACCATATCAACGTCTACATATCCAATGAATATATATAAATTTATAACACTGAACGATCTCATTAGCACATTTTTCCGATGACACAAAACGGCAACAATGTTAACGAGTCGGTGGTGGTAAGAGTGGAAAATACACTTAACACAAAATACAATATTTCCGGACCTAGACAGAGTTTGTTCATAATCGATGTTGTTTATCTGCAAAAATGTGCCACTACCTTCAATTCCAGTTCCGGTAGTTGTAAAGCATTTCGTATCCTTCATCTCAAACAGTTACGGAAAGATTCACAGTGAGCCACGACTCGCATTTTGCGAAGAAATCAGCATCGTTTTCTACGATATGTTTCAAGACTGTGAGAAATTTTCAGCGGTCCGCGAACAGACCCTCAAAGGCATTTCGAGTACCTTACCAGAAAATTGCTTTCTGAGTCATCATACTGAGGAAGCTGCGACGCGAATGGACGCAACGAACGACGATTCTGCAGCACCACTACCAAGGACTGTTTGCTGATGGTCCACTTAAACATATTTCCTAGCTTGTAGTCAAATCCCATGGAATCCTAGATGACGCAGACGGACCACTTCTTCCATTGTTCCAGGATATATGGCGATCTCAGCTCCGTGCCATACTTTTTCTATGAAGGGAGACTTCCACACCGCTCAAAGATAAATTTTTTTCGTTGGGTTTTATAATGCAAGATCTCGAACAGGTCGATCTCGAACACTTCCCCTATCTAAAGAAGAGGGCGTAGGGTAACTTCGTGACTGTGGGGTGTGATGTCGATGGCATATTCAGGAAGAAGTTGCATCGTATCGCAATTCTTCCGAAAATATTGGGGCGCAATTAGCTATCTTGGTGCGATCGTTGGTGAGTGATTTTTGCGTTCCGCGGTTCTGAGATAATAGTTCTTAAAGCTTTGAAATTTCTAGAAATTCCGTTCAGCAGCACAGCCATCTAGCTTTATCAATCAGTCAACACCTGAGAACAGCGTGCTTCGCCTATTGCTAAGCGAACGACACCGTTGAAAACATTGCAAATTCATTGCAAAACACATGGTGTTGGTTTCATAACTGCTGCTTTCGTTGAACCACGTGCCTTTCGAAATTATAATGGCCGCGATTGGCCCTCCGTTTGTGTGAGTTGGTTTATTCTTTTACCGATATTGTTGGAAGGATAACCAGCCATCTTAGTTGCTTTTCGTTTTCAATCCTTTCAGAGCAAATCATGACTCCATCCTTCTCCTGGATTTAGTGTTTTTTACTGCGAACTCTTAATCGATAAGAAATCTACACAGATCACTTGTAGGAAGAAACCAGCCAATTTATTTCCCAGTGTGAATATGAAGCTCATCAAGTAAACATGAAACGAAAGATGAGGGACGAAAAGTCAGTTAGTGTGGAAGTGGTTGTCTAAGCGTAAAGCTTCTGTATTTGTCTCATGCAGAAAAGGATTTTGGGACAATCCACTCATAACGGAAAACTCCTCAATGCTGTTAAAGTCGATTTGCTACTTCCTCTTACATTTTCGATCAAATTTATTGCCTCGATACGCATGAGATATTTGCGTAAGTTTGACTGACAAATTTTTCGAACCATTGCTAAACAGTGCCGATAAGGGATCTATTGGCATGTGTGAAGCTGAAAATGAATTGAATGGACGGACAAGCTTTCACCTCGTTATCGCAGTGACCCGTTTACTAATTACTGCACTACGTTTCAGGAGATGTGATTTAACAGCAACTGTCCACCGATGTCGTGCAAACAACAAGAAAAAATTAAAGCTGCATCCTGAAATAAACGAGTGAGAAAACTGAGGCGTTTTTTAAGCGAATGGTGAATGGAGAGGAAAATTTGTTCAGACATACGGAAAGCACAAATTTAGGAGAAATACAGAGGAAAAAGTCGTGTTGAAGAAAATGGCATTTGTGCTAGGCATCAGGATAATTATAATCATGTCACAAGCAGAAGCTGCAGAAAGTTTCCCACATATTCTCGTCTATAAGAAATTGGTTAGTGGCTGAAAAACAGTTTTATGATCTCTCAAGGGAGAGTACTTCAAATGTTTTACGCCCTGTTGGGAAAGAAATTATTTGGTAATAACGTTAGCGATATCCTCACTAATTTCTCGAATCCACTGGCTGCAGGTAAGTAAACAATAGGGGCAAATGTCGAGTGATCATATGAACAAATTAATTTTATAAATTAAATTTTTAGGTCTTGACTTAGTTAGCAATATCGCTTTGAAAGCGAAATATAATATTTCATCCTTTGTTGCCACATAATTTTTAAAATTTCTCTTCACCATTGTTTTATCTTTCCATGCTTCCTCTAGAATCAGTTTCTCACGATGTTATTGTTCGCCATCGCCTCAGAAAATGCCACCGAAGTGATAACTGTCGAAGTACAAAAGAGACGTAAGAATTCAGCACCGCGTCCTTCTTCTCGACCGAACGACGGTTCCTCGCCACTACCCTTCTGGCTCCAAATGTTTGTCTCTCCCGAACGACGCTGCTGCGCCATTACGCTTCTCCCCCCAACAGTTCTAACGCACATTGCCGCTGGGCTATCAACAGGTCATGTCAGCATCCAAAGCTTTTCAATGCTGTTCAAATGCTTCGTAAAATAGGGTATTCGTGCTCATTGTTCTTGCCTTGTTTTCCTTTATATCCACGCATAAACCGGGATGGAGCATAATAATCTTTTTTACCGCCACTCCTTGTCGACCAAAAAAAAAAATTGACAAGTAATGTGCTCAATGCAAAAAGCTTGCAAATATTTGAGCCAGAATTGACCAAAAAATTTCAATCATCACGGACAACAAACGTGCGCAACCTAATACAGTATGAGTAACGCGTGTACTGAACGAGACCCAAGTAAGCTGAAAGCTGCATCGCAATTTGCAGATAATAACTAGAAATAAATGCTGGCAAGCATTTCATTTAAGGTGTGAGATATTGCATTGTCGACTACGCTCCACAAAGACGAATGCATCGTTTTTAGAAGAAACAATAGCTCATGGACTTCGTAGAATAGTTTCGCTCACCATTGTTGAGTCGGTCAAACACGCTTCATCTCTGTATTTGAAATTATTGCGCTAAACTAAGGAGCCTAACTTTCCCGTCACTTTCCGTTTATTCAGAATATTGCTTTCAGTTTATTTGGTTTCATAAGGAAAGAATGCATAAAAAGGTATGTGCACATGAATGGAAATATAGAATTCGATCACGGCCTCCTCTTCAATTATTACAGTTTGCAGCTATTTACAGTCTATATTGGAAGGTAGGTGCTGGCGTCGTCAAGGAAAAAATAAAGCTATTATCGGTAGTAGCCGTCGATCACATGGCTGCGGTACATATTGCG
>JAARMF010000630.1:0-17765 GCA_022844705.1 Toxascaris leonina | reverse complement strand
GGATGGGGGAGGACAATGTTGGCTGAATATGGTATGGCTGTTTCGCGGGCTCATGAATCCGCTCGGGTCTTAGGTTTAGGCACCGAGTTGCAGCACTAAACGCAAATACGCTATCGTGGGTGAGCAGGTGTGCTCATCGGCGTCAATTCATTTAATATGTTTGCTCTTCTAGCGACACTTATCGAAGCCCAGCAGATGTGAGCGGATGTTAGCAGTTGCTAAGGACGCTATCGCTGACTAGTTGCTTCTTGCTTGTCCACTCTATATGGTGCAAAATTGGCATAACGATTCGTTGAATAATCGTATAATAGTAAAGATCGCAAAAGTAATTGAACGTCGCTCAATTTAAACCAATTATACGCCACGAAAAAAAATCACATTGGGAAATTGGCGTATGCACATGTGCATGTTTTGGAGCAAATTCACTGGAAGCGATCCGTCAGTAATTGTCCCCTAAACAATTCAAAAGTATCTGTGAACGAATATTACCATTAAATACACTCATCTGCGCTCACATTTCATTGTTTTGTGCCGTTAATTTACGAAACTTTACATGTGCGTTGGTGTCGGTGGGCGGTTGCTGAGCGGTCGTGTTTCCTACCGCTCAGCTCGACATGGCGGAAGGGTCGTGAAAGGACCGTCAGATATGACGGTCGCCTGCGAATATGCAGAATAAGCAGGCGTGAACCAACCGACGGCGAAATTCATCAGGGTGTGACTGGGGTTGGCGGTGGCGCGCCAACACTAAAAAAATGGTCACATTACCCAATGACGGTTTCGCATCACGGCGAGTACGATCCGCCGAAAAAGATCGCAGCCCCTGCTGCCTTGCAGGTACTTCGTACGCTAGGAGAAGGAAACTATAAGTGGCCTGCTCGCCTGGCCAGCGGGTTGGCATCACTTATCGGCTAAATGCAAAACCACGAGCCTCAGTACCCTAATGGAAGCGCATTGTGACCGGCAGCGTCATCGACGTTCGACAGTCCGGTCAATCAAGTGATCAAGTGACATGTGCGTTGAAAAATTATTTGCATTTGTTCGAGCACATTTCATTTTTATGAGTTTTCGCAAAATTTTCAAAGTCCACATGTGCTCATATGTATTCATATGCGCCTACTTTAGTAGACGGTTTTAGCTCGGAAACTATTGAAACTGAGGTACTGGAATTCGATGCATGTATTTTATGCCACAGAATAATTGCCTATAGCAATTTTCAAGTTGATGCATCAAATTTGAAAATATTTCTAGGCACTTGTGGAGTTTGCATTTTGCAATAATTAGGCAAAAAAAGGGATGAGTCTTATTGAAGGATGAAAGTGATCTGCTAACAACATTTGCCGAAAAATGAACACACTTTAAAATTCATTGTAAATGATCTGTCAAATAAAACGTGAATTGTTTAGCGCGTTTGTTTTATTATTTGAAAGCAAGACGTGCTTAAGCATGGAGTCATCGGGCAGCACTATGAATGCTTCAGTTTCTATCTTGGCATTCATATACACAAACCGTCTCATTTTTCATATGTAACAAATTTACTCTTCTTTCTTTACGTATCAGATGATCGCTATTTCCTTGAATTTTTACCAACAGAATTTCGACTTTGTGAGAAAAGCATCCCGCATAGCATCTAGCGAGCGCCATGCTTATAACTAGCCTATGCGATGTGGTCTACTGAGAGAGATGCTTGGGAGGTTTGGATCATAAGAATGAGGTACTGAAACCCTAGAGAGCGAACATCATTTTCCGCTCTCTGTGGCCAGTATAAATTGTGCCAAAGGAATAGTTTTAGGAAGACGTGAGGTTGTTTATGAATTCAACCGATTTGATGCACATATAGTGAATGCGACAGAAATTCTGACGATGCACGAAACCGGACGAAAAATTCACGTCCTCCTCACATTTTGTTCGCTGTTTTTATTCCGCTAAGGTCGCACTTAGAGCTCCTCATCCCTCATAGCACTTCAGGATTGCATAGATGGCGCTTCATGCTTGCCTTGCACACACATATGAAACGTGACCATTTAAACAATGCAATATGCACTGGAATCGACGGGAATTTGGAAGTTTTCCTTTTACCTTTGAAAAAAAAGAAGAGATATCTGCTCAAAGTATCGCACAAAATTTAAGCGCAGTGATGACTTCCCTCTGAAATCACTTACCCAAAATTTAACTGAAAAATTAAAAGTTGCCAAAACAGCGCAGAAACATTTCTAAAACCGCCCCGTTTTGTTATTCTCTTCCTCTGTTGCAATTTAAGAGTAAATGAGTTTCTTTCGTAGCAAAGCCCACCTTGAACAAACAATAGTGTCCTCGAATAGTTTAAAACCACTTTAAATTTCCTGTTACTTTTGTATAATTTATCTATTAAGGTGATAAGAACTTTCAGAGCTATAACGTTTAGAATTTCTCAAAATTTGTAGAAACAGTTATCTCTGTGACGAGTAAACCATATAGAAGTATTCGGCAATAAATTTTAAGTGTTTCGAGACGGGGGGAGTAAACAATTATCCGCTCAATATGGGCTTCGCTATGAAGGAAGGTTATATATCCGAGGGTCACGATGATAAAACAATACAGCAGAACGCTAGAGTAAGGGAAATATGTTAAGCGCTCAATTTTCAATTTTTATTGTCAGAATTCGGTTTTTAATAGTTCCAAGAATTAGTGCATTGTTCGACAGTCTTGAAACGTCACTTATAGAAATCTTACCAAATTTGGACAGAGCTGAAATATGCGTATATCTATATGGCAGAGAAGATGTAAAATCAGTTGCACATATGTGTACCCCAGTCACATAGACAATTGTAACCGAAACATAAGATAGCTCAGCGTAAAGAAACAATTTTTGCAGTTCGATAGCTGAACACTCCCGAGAGAGGAGTGAATACACTCAAGTGAACTGATTATATTGTTTTCTAAGTGAGTAATTAATTCATTGATTCATTACGATAGGCAGTATATTTTAATGTTGACTTTCATTAGTTGTATTTGGAGGTGAAAGATATTTGCCGTAATGGAGATAAGATAATAAAATCTCCTACAAATAAAAAATGAAAGAGGAACTAAAACTGCTGAAAGGGATTTGTTTTGCTGAAGTTAGTGCATTTCGCCGGTTGGATCTATGAGAAGCGGATGGTTTGATGGTGACTTCTAATGGGTTCGGAAGAGTGATGCGAAATTTGTATTTTTTATGGCTCACATTTGTTTCCACTTACTTTAATGGCTGAGTTGATTTAATGTGTGAGCAGTTTAACTCGCTCTCTATATGTTTTAATAAATTTAATTTGCGCATAAAAAAATTAGTGGATAAAATTGACGAGAAAAAATTACATTGAGGATATATGCTGATGAAATGATAGAAAGGTAGATCGATCGTCTATATCGTCTTCATTCAAAAATTGGCAAATTTAACAAATTCGATAGAAGTTTCTTTACTTTCAATGTGACTTATAAGCAGCTTATTAGTATCAACAATATGCACATTGAGATAGAAAAATTTTCGCGAAAATTTTGTCATTTTATTCCTCTGCAATGTTGGCGAACAAACGATGGAGATTGCCGCAGACATTGCTGGATTTATTCGTCAGTGATATTTTGATGGGTGATGAACATCTGGCATTGTTTACTTATGACACTTTAACTCATAACGATTAATCAGTGATGTAGGCAAAGCAATATAGTTGCCGTCATGAGGGTAGGTGAGTGTGCTTATGAGCGGATATTGCGAGGTATGCCAAATTCTCCATCAATTATGCTGCGTTTATTACGAGTCTCTGAAAAACAGAAAAAAACAGAGGCTACCTTTTAAAATGCTCATTTATGAGGAGATTCTTGAAACCACTTTTTTTTTACAAAAATTATGAGTTCTATCAATTCTTCTCAATAAATAATTTTCTGTTTCCAGCATTCGTTTTATGGGAAGTTTGTTGATTGCCAAGAAAAAGCAAACGAACAAGAGTACTAGCTGCGTTATCAAGGTATTTACATACCGATCAATTCTTTTCACAAATACATAAAAATATGCAGAATAATACATATCTTCGTATTTTAATCGAAACGTGTTTCTTTTCCATCCTTCGGTAATCGTAAGAATGCGCACACAAAAATGTGTGCATTTTTTAACATCTTTTATTCTCCATACATTTCTTACATGAGTGATCAACGTGAAATATGGTGTAGATCTTCTTGCGATGTTTAATATACCCATCAACTTTCTTCCGTTTAGCTTGGACGATTGCTCAATTGAAATTCGTTGATAGACAAAGGCGTATAGATAAATTGGCAAAGAAACAATATTTTTACAATGCGCTTTTGAAGAACAACTTCACAGAAGCGCATAAAAAACATTATCTTGCTTGTTGATGCATTTTTGTTGATGAAATTGCACTGTAATGTTATGTGCAATAGGTACATCCAAAGTGCGATAAAAATTCATTCAAAATGATTCAAAAATTTGAACTTCTCTGTTGATAATAACAAAAATTTGTGTGTAGTGGCCAGCAGTGTGTAAAAAGTGAACAACACATGCTTCCTCAGTTGAATTAATGATCATCGAAAGCGATCAATACAACGAAATGAAATACATCTTATGAGGGAATTGGTCAGAACATTTTTAGGACATCCCGGGTGAGTCGCAAATTAGCTGCGCGTTGATGCTCACTAGTCGACCCACAACAATCCATAGCCGATGACCGCTTCGAAATAAAGGCATAAAGTGGACGATTGGCTGTTGTTGTGCGATCAATTCAGCAGCTATTGCAAACAAATACGGCAAGCAATGTATTGCTGTTCCTCCGCTATTTGACTTCACAAGGTCTATACCAGCTTGTTCTTCTGCACCGCTGAAAGTGGTTAATTTTATTTGTTTCATGAATTCTGGAAGCTAATACGTAGCAATCACATAGATAGTTCACCTCGAAAATGACACAACAGCTTGGCGCAAAATCCCACCAACAGTTGAAGCTCCGTTAGAAATTTGAGCTTCTTGTAAGATCAATTGAGGCTAATTGCTTCACCGACTGTTTCGTTCACCAAAAGCTGAAATGCGTAAGTATTGTCATATGAATCCCACCACCTTCAGAATATAGGATCATTACTGAATTAGCTGTCATTTTGAAATGTGGCGTTACCTAATGAAATATCAAGCTGTTGATCCGCTCGCTAATCGATAGAATATACGAAAAGAGTTCTCCGTAATAGTGAGGAAAACGCAGCTGTACGTATATACAGTTAAGCAAAATTCCATTCACTTGAACATTCGCATAAAAATTTGTCTGGTGCATACAGAGGCGCCATGTATTTTATTGGTTGCCGTGCTAGTGCAGAATTGATTACGATACAATCTTCGTAGTGAAAAACCAATACAGAGACCGAAATGTTCTCAAGTATCCTTTGATTATCATTCACGGATGTCGACAAGCTTTTCTGCTGAGGGCAGCACTTCAAATGGCAGAATGATTTCGATTCGGCGATGCATAAAATGTGGGGTACTATTAAAGGAGGAAACGACCAGTCATGTTAGCTTTAGAATAAGCTTGATCAAAAGATGATCCATCAATCATTTTTGCTCAAACGTGAGCTAGTATCATCATCGGAAACCAGAAGAAAAATCCATCGGAAGAAACCTTTGAGATTTCGGAATATAATTTTTAAAGACGGCACTCTCCACTTCCCTTGTCATTATTCATTCTGCATATGCCCCTCTTACCTTAACGACTTTCTCATTATGAACTAGCTGACACATATCGAAAAGTACATGGAATGTGGACGACTTTCAGGTAGCACGTGTAATGTTGATTAAGCAATCAGCAAAAAAAAAAAACGGCAATAAATATTGCTACTAAAACAAAAAGGTTTTATTCCGTAAACGAAACGAGAGTACATGAGCATTTGAGGAATAGCACCCATTGATGGAAGGAAACGGAGACGAAACGAGGGGGGAATGCATTCAACAGTTCGCTCATAGACGAACATATGGTACATATAGGATTTTCGATTGCTGCAATAGATGAGATTTAATTTCTCATCGATCATAGTTCGAAAGCATAACGAAATAATCGATGTGCTACATCGATCAAAGCACTGATTTTCTTCAATCAGTATGCTTTCAGGTATTGAGCACCTGATGGTTATTGGTTGATGTTGGTTGAGTTGGTGCTGGATGGATGTGGTGTGGATCATATGAGTTGTATTGTAATTGACTGCCTCTCTCAAAAGTGCATTCTGTAATGGTAAACGGGTTTCGATGTAATACGAGCTGAAAAGGAGGAAAGAAAAGAAAATATGGTCGCCGAAGAGGCGAAACGAGCGGTAATAAATTTGTGTGGATAAAATATTGGCCTTTTTAGTGCGGAGGGAGGCGTGGCGAACTGGCCGTCAGCCTTTCTTTTCTCTTTTATGCGCGGCCTGAGCCGGCGAATGTTCGTCGTGGTGTGAGCGCATTTCGCATTTGTAGCGAAAGCCGTGCCCCGGATGCTGATCGCGACCCGCGCTCCGTGGCTTCAGATCCTACTCCTCTTATTGTTTCCCCACCTGCTGTCTGCCTCCATTTTTGAGCAGGTCACACATTCACTCTTCTCTTTGTCCTCAGCTTCGAGTTTATAGCTCAAAAACTTTTTGCTCATTCTTTTTGAACAGTCAGCAGTTCAGTTCATTTGTTTCACACTTAGATAAGCCTTCCCTTTGCGTCTTATCGAACATGCATACACCGCTCTCACTTTTTTGTCACGAACATTCTTGGGCTATTGATAAATGCTTTCGGCGGATGAAAACATCGCGCGGCATCCTTTATAAACACTGCTGATTGAAATTTCGTACATAGTGTTAGCACTCACATCACTGTATACATATGGAGTTTTTTAAAGTTCTTTTTTTATTTAAAAGCTGTTTGCAGGCTAGTCGAAGTCGATGTGAGCCGATAGAGATTCCTCTATGCAAGGACATCCCCTACAAGTATACCTACTTCCCCAATTCGCTGCCACAACCGGACCAACAGAGCGTGCGTTGGTTTTTTGTTCCTCGTCACTTTTGCTGTCAACACTGGCGGACACCCGAATTGATCATTGTTGCATGTGTGATGTGTTGCATCCGCTAGTGTTGATGTGAATAATTTCAGCTGCAGACGCAAACCGAGCATTTCAAGCCGTTGATCAAGACGAACTGCAATCCGCATATCAAATTCTTCGTATGCAGCGTGTTCGCGCCGATGTGTCCGGAGCTCATGCCACAGGCAGTAACTAGCTGTCGCTCTGTTTGTGAGGAAGTTAGCGCCACTATAACGTCTTCATCCACTAAATATTTCCTGATTGTCTCACTTCCTCTTTGTGCGTTTCTTTTGTATATACATAGGGGAATGCTGAGCAGATAACGTGTTAAAATATCGGCTCAACAATTCGTTATTCATTGTTGTGACAGATATTTCGGTAAAAATCGGGCTCAATCGATACGTTCACAAATTGAGCGCATTGCAGATCGCCGCGCGAATCGATCGCGTTTTATTGCCAATTTACAGCAATCCCATTCGGGTGTTTCATTTCATTTCTCAAAAAGCGGAAAACGCATTCAGAGGGGAGTATTTCTCATTGATCTAGTCGCACCTCCTTGGTCGTACTCCCGAATTCCCACTTGTCATATTTTGTTTGGAAACTTTAATTAGGCTTTATTCACAACGCAGTAATTATGATCATCTTATTGTTCAAACGCACTACCCCTAAACGAGAGAATTCCGTCTTAAGGCGACATCCGCTGCGGAAATTGAATATTTTTACTCAACATTTCAGTAGAGCCGAGGATTGAAAAAGATCGTGTTTTTACTACTGATGGTGGTATATGTCGAGACGTCGACTGAAAATATTCTTTCTTTTGCCGTGGTGTCGTCTTAAAGGAGAATTACATCGTGTGTTATCGAACCAACGTCATTCATCTCGTAAATCAACGGTCCTATCCATTATTGAAAGCCTGTAGGTTGTTTGACAAAGTGGATGGCTAGTCATCGTAATCTCACTGCATTTTGATTAATCTCGTTCGAATCGAACGTATAAAATTAGTCATTGAAAGCGTCTATGCATCAGCTTCGTTTTACCATAATGTCTTTCGCCTAGCGTTTTACGTCTACTCAATTCACATGGCGATATTGTGTAGAAGTTGTTTAAAAAAGGAAAGAAAAAAGCAATTTGCATTTGAAGGTGAAGCGAGATTGCGTGTCAATTTTGGAGAAATTCGGTATCGAATGGCCCGAGCTGTTGAACTGCAGTCGTTTTCCACAGGCGCCTGATCTGTGTATGAAGCCAACCAACGAGCACAATAGCTATTTGGGCACAGAGTAGGCGTTTATTATTGTGGTGCACCATCACGTTGCGCTCTTTTCTTTGCGTCTTGAAGCAACGCAAACATAAATGCAACGGCGCTTAGATAGCTTGCAAGCAGACGCAACTGGCATAGTTTAGCTCAATGGGGTACAGAATAACGATAGGAAGGTGGGGGACGGAGGGTAAGGGAGAGGGTAATTTCGAGATTTAAGCTGCTTATGGCAGAAGGTATAGCTTCACCTCTTTTAGGTAAATAGCGATTAGTTATGTGGAAAATACGCCGTTGATGACCAAATAAAATTCGCTGTCATTTTTTCTTCTCAGCAATTCGATGCGTTCCGAAATTACGAGCGATTTATTCTTGTAGCATATGTTGAAACAGCGCAACAGCCGTATGCATGCGTTTGTTGATGCGCCACAAATGAGCCTTTCCAGATTGGACTGTTGCTTACTGTGTCCAAAGAATATTAACTTCCCGAAAGAAGCTAGCACTCCACTAATTTCCGGTAAGAGAAATTGACAATTTTTGGATGTTTAAAAACAGAGTTCATATATATAGCAAGCGCAAAATTTTCGAAATCTAGGGCCACATAAACCACTGGAATGTGGCGTCGTACGATGTATTGTTGGTCTTTCGAAAATGTTGCTTGAATGGGGCTCGGATAGCTAGCGTCCGCAGCACTTCGCTTCCCTTATCAGCTGTTTTACTATCTATTCCATTTTATTACGCCTTTTATAGCTGCTCTATTTATCAAGCGATGCCACCTTTGTCCAAATTTTTTATGTGCTTTCCCTCAAAAGTTGTATCAGATGGTTTCAATCCCCAATAACACGTTTTCCTTCTTTCGAGACATTTGAAAACGAATAAAGCAACGTATCGGACGCAGAAAGTGGCTCAATATGTGCTTTTGCAGTGTCTTTCACTACGCCAGCCAGTTTCATGAACTACCTAAAGATAATAAATTATCCCCAGTAATGCACTCATATTTTAACTGAATCGACCGCTCATGCGAACCTGGAAAAAGATTTTTTTTTTTCGCGAACTGATCTGCTCAAGATGAAAGTTCAGTTAGATGCAAGATGCTTACGGCTTTTTTTACCCTTTAAATGACCGCAGCTATTTCGGAAATTCACGATTCTTTTCGATTGTTGGTTTAGAAACTCATTCACTGATATATGTTTTACCAGATTTCGCAACTCTATCTTTAGTGATTTCCGGTTGACAAANTAGAAACTCATTCACTGATATATGTTATACCGGATTTCGCAAAACTTCGGTTCACTGATCTATCTTTAGTGATTACCGATTAACAAGCTTCTGGAGAGATAGGTTGGATACGCTTATGTTTGTTGGCGAAGAAGCGATGTTGTTGTAATGCGTTTTCCAGACGGGGTTTTACAAAAATGCATAGCGGAATTGATGCAAAAACCGAATAATATTTTCAGTCAATTGGAAAACGAACAGCGTGATTCAGTGGCCAGTATTGAAGGACGAATATTTGCGAAAGCGATTCCAACATGTCCGAATGACTTGGTGAATCTAGACCCGACGGATCGCAATGGTCACTGCGCATTGCAGTGCAATCGCGATGGCATGTTTGATGACGCGAAAAAAGAGTTCGCTCGATTTTGGATGCTTTTATGGGCCTCAATCAATCTCGCTATCACTACTTTTACGGTGCTCACATTCCTCATCGATAGGCAACGATTTCGCTTCCCAGAACGGTGCGTTCTTCGTTGTTTAATTGTGCAATTGGTATTACTTATGCTTTTCGTGTGTCATATATCTCAAGATTGTTCAGATTCCGTATTAAGTAAACGAAAGATTCTTCACTTATGCTATCGTAGGGGACAATTTTTGTCACCTATACTTGTCTTATTGCAAAATGACAAACTTTATGAGACGTTATAATTGCGAAATGGTAAAAACGACGATGAGCAAGTTCTCAACATTTTAAGATTAAGTAGTACTGAAAGAAATAATTGAGATCCTATGAGGTTTTCTTGAGTTCTAAAGGGGTTTTGAATGCGGAAAGAAGTGCGCATTGTTTTATGAGTGTTGGCGGTGAGAAGAAGGGACGAAATGAGAATGAAGTATTGCGCTCGTCTCTTTCCCATCGGCCGGCTGACACATACAAAGGCTTGGGGCTCACTGATGAATGACGACTGTTTGGCCCGAATAAATTACGGTTATTGCGGCCAACTCGCCAACCCTTAATGTCTTCTTTATGTGCCTCTCATCCACATAGCGTTGTCGTTGAGACAAACCGATACACAAAACGAATCTCTCAATAAATGAATAAATAAATAAATATATGTGTATATATATGTTTACATTATATATTATATTACATTGCATATTATATGTATATAAATAAATATAAATATAAATATAAATATATATATATATATATGTATATACATTGCAGTATTCTTTTGTTCTCTCAATAAACATACACGTATTGAGATTGGGCCTGGTATAACGCAGAAGTCTCGGCTAATATGCAAAACGCATCGCAGTGCTAAAGTATTCAAGAAAAAGTAGATTCAAGTTGTGTGGCACTTTCATATTACCATATCTGCTATGCGTTTAGAAAAAGCTCACGAAAGATAATCGAATTCTCCGTATGCGTTTTCTAAATTGCTCAAAAATGCTCCGTATTTGGCTCTTTTCAAACGGATAAATTCGATTTTTTTTTCGATACCCATTTTCTGAATAGACAATTGTGGCATAATATAATCGAAGTGTTTGCTTGCTTGAACGTGCACAACATACGCGATTAGCAGTCAAATGATGCGTCGTACTTTAAGCTTCAAAGAGATCTCACAGCGGATATCGTTCGCCGCCTCATTTCTCCAACCACTCAAATCTACTTCCGCATATATATAAAATGGGCTCGTGTTTCGTTGCTTCGATACACTTCCCATATTCTCCAGTTTTTTTTTGCGTATAGTCGAAGAATGTGAATTTCAGTGAGTTTTTTTTAAATGTATTTTAAAGAAATATGAACAATTTCAGCTCGATATTCTACTTGTCGGCATGCTATATGCTCTTCTCATTGCCTTCATTGAGTCGTGCTTTCATCTCCTATGAGCGAAGTGCATGTGAGCGTATCCCAACCGGGCAATCGTTCCTAATTATTGGCACATTGGATAATACACCGTGCGTTATATCGTTCATCCTCACATATTACTTCTCTATGGCGAGCAGTCTGTGGTGGCTTATGTTAACATTCACATGGTAATTATATTCGTTTCGTTTACTCATTTTATTAGTCATATTTATAGTAGCGGAAATCGATGGAAGAATACCGAACCGAAATGATCGATTTTTATCTTCAACAAGTTTGTTTATATCTACTGAAACTGGCGTAAATGTTGGGTGAAACCACTAAGGACTATACTTCATTCTGATTTGGAAGCACTCTCAACGGCTGTAATTCAAAAATTTTCTGATGAAATGAATAAGAAGCACTCAGTTCATTTCTTAGAGGAAAAACGCTGACCCTCAATGTAGAATAGCACAGAGAGTCAATTTTATCGCACCTTTAAAGTTAATTGGACAAAGTTAATGTCTAAAGTAATGATTTGCTGATGTATGTCTGTCGGTCTTATTGCCTTTGAGGGTTCCACAAATGTTTCATAGAAAATCTTCAGAACAAAAAAGGAGTGCGAATGATTTATTCCAAGTGAAAGTATACGATGCATTACAGTAATGCTCAGATTGCCTTTCTCTAATGGAGTCCATTCGTCAACAAGACGAAGCAGCAATAAATCTCATTTTCGAGGCTTATTTTGACGGTGGAAATTACTTTGTTGAGGGAGCTCTTCCATAATTGAATGTGAACCTATCGACCACTGAAAGGATGTCGCCATTCTTTTTGCTCAGTCCTCGAATCGTACTGCTCATTTCCTGTTCCACTAAATATGCATTCAATGAAAAGGCACTTACGACTCCTCGCAGTGCTATTGAAACGTCATATAGGGCTGCAACTTACGAATATGGTTTTCACTGAGTGAAATGCTTTTGGAATTGTTCTTTCTAGGTGCTTTTTTCATGAGAAGCATAAAGGGGAGGGGGGAAGGGGGAGGAGGAAGAGAGAGGATATAGGCTTTAAAGGATGAATAGCTGAGACACGAATACTGATGTGGGATTGTTCGAAGTGAGTGTTGCAGAATGGGTTCGCTAATTGGTTTATGTTTGGGTAACAGAGGCGCGCATTCGCCTCGCTGTGCTATTAATGGCGTTGTATGTAGCATTCGATGAGCGTTGATTGCAATCCATGTGAGTGTTGCACGGCCTCGAAGCCACATAGAAAACGTGCAAATTTTTGGCATAGAGGCGAGACGATACGCATACAACAATTCACCAATACGGCGCGCATACTGACTATCAATGTGCGCGTTCTCGTCGTGGTCGACGCTGCTCGTTTCACATTAGAGGTGCTTACGTGCACGCAATTAGGAAAAAAAAAAAAGAAGAAGAAGAAGAAGAAAAACCCCGCTCACATATAATGCCGAACAATCCGTGCACAAAGAGAAGCAGGAGGTTGTTGAAGATTCACGCTAATGAGCGTGGTGCGCCTTTTGATGCAACTTTCAATGCACCTTTCGTCAATACATTAGCTGCGTCCAGTAAGTCGTATTTCAAACACTGCTATTCTGCTGATTTCTGCTCGTCCCACCAAAAAAAAAACCCTATCAACAATTTTGGGTTCCACAATTTCTGCTTAAAGGCTAAAATTGTTGAGCGCTTATGAACTCCCGAATAGCGAAAGCGTCGTTGTCGTTTATTGCTTCCCAAGCACATCTACACTCTTCGTATATCAGACATTCTAAGCTAATGGGAAAATGAAAAAAGAAATAATAAGGATCTTCGCCAACACATCTGACGTTTTAGTGTGCAGCTAATTGCGGCACATTTCAAAGGTGTGTTGTGTCTATATTTTCTATTGTTTTTGCGTAACTAAATCACCGACGTCTTGCATCACAAAATAGAATTTGAGCCAGGTCATTTTCGGTGTGGCCAGTTTCGACCGTATTTTAAAAAAAAAGAGAGAAAATAAGGATCGGCGATTTGCGAGTCGGCGCTGGCCCACTGAATTCTATGTGCTACAATTGCTGCGAAGCAGCGCTGAATTAATTTCTACTTTTAGTAACGCTGAGATTGGATGGGGTTTTGCAATTCGAGACTGACTTATCTTCCATAGTGCTATGGATGCACTGATTCAACCTAAATAAGCTATGCAAATTGCGCTAATATCATACTAAATTTACATAGATAAAACATGAGAATCCCTGAATGCGCTTTTTCATTGAAATCATTAGCTAAATACCGAGATCGTTTGTGCTAAGGATGCATATTTCGGCTGAGGCTTCAAATGCTAATTGTAGCGTGCGCCACTTGTTCTATCCGATTACATATGTAAGAGTTTCTTTTTGTTTGCTATTGAGCGTCGGTTTTCGTTTGAAGTGCCAAAACGTTTTCTTGAGTTCGCGAAAAAGGGCTTGCTTTATTCTACTAACTAAACTAGTTCAATTGCATTCTGAACGATTGATATCAGAGATCGTTACCTGCAGTGTTGAATAAAACTGTAGTGTCATAGTGGGAATTGTGGAGCGTAATGTTTTACGTAAATGCTGGCATAATAACCACTAAAATGCCGGGGATGATTTGAAGTATTGCGAAAACAGGTGACAAAAAGTAAACATGATATCGTTTTGAGGTATCTATCTGCTGCTCGCAAATGGGTGCCTGAAGGGATCGACGCATGGAGTAGCTATCTGCACCTGGTTGCTTGGGCACTTCCGGCGCTTCTTACTATTGCCGTGCTGACAACACACAAGGTTTGTTGACTGTCTTCTTGAAATTGATGCGGATATTGCGCTCACCACTGATTAACCAACCGTCATAACGTACAATTTTTAGGATGATGACACTACTCTTTGTGCTTCCATAAATGTAACTACTGTATGGCCAATATTTGGTTGCCACAATTTCATCTACTTTGGATCATTTGATTTGCCGTCTAATTTACTTTTATTCTTTGCCATCGAGAACTATATGAGGAGGTGTCTTGTGGTTGTGAAGTACGCATCTATTTCATCTTTCATTCCACCTTCAGTCAAAATTAAATCGACGTTTACTAATTGGTGATGAATTCTATAGGAATCGAGCTGATATGTTATTAGCATTTCAATGAATATTTCTGTGTTGTAATTTATCTTCTATTCTAAAGAAACAATTATCGCTTCTTATGAGTATAGATGTTAAGGCAATAACCGCCGATATTTGCCAATTTGTCGCTAAAAAAAAAGTTTCTTTTTGCAGTTGGATGCATCAGAATTAACTGGCATTTGCTCTGTGGGTAACGCTGATCCATGGGCGCTTCTTGGCTTCGCAATAATTCCAAAGTTAATTTTTGTACTTGTTGGAAGTTGTCTAATTATTGCCGGATTTTCGAGCATGTGTCGCGAACGAGACTCTTTTCGTCGAAGGGTTGGCATTTCGTTCACATTCGATTTTTACTCGCTTTATAAGACGCAGTTACTTCCAAAATTATTGAGACAGTTTTCGAGGTTCAGTATAAAAGTTCCGAATAATCAACATCATCGAAGGAGCTTTTGCATATTATTGAGGGTTTTTTTGTGTTCTTATCACATGAGATTGTAGATCTCTTCATAAGCGCTTTTTTCGTCTCAAGGAGTGATTTTAGCTCCAAATTTCGGCATTTTGGCAAATCTGTGGAAAAATTGATTTAAAAAAGATATCCGCAGCATTAGGGCTTAGCCATTTGTGGAATTCTTTTGACTCTTTTTCAAAAATATTTATTTGCACTTTTATGAGAGCGATACAAACCGTCGCATTTTTGCATGAATATTGAACATGTGAAAGCGGTGTTTTCTGTTGAAAAGGATTTAGACATATTTGCATAAACCATTGTGTGCATTCCGAAATAGGCGAAACGGCAGTGACATGGTGGAATACTTTTTATACTGCGTTATATTTTAACGAAACATTGACAGATTCAAATACGGGGCATTGGTTCTTTCAATCTCCCTCTTATAGAGTTATATTTAACAAATTCGTTTCTTTTTCGTAGATTTTTTAATTATAGTTATTCATAAAACTTCTCCACTCATATTTGCTTTCGCAACATTTCAATTGCTTTATTTTCATATTTATTCATTTCATGCTTAGCGGCTTTGCATTGTTTTAAGTTCTTCGCATCAAAGAAATTCACTTCATTTATTCAGTACATTTACTCTTTACTGAAGTATTATTTTAGAAATTCAAATTTTGAGTATGATTCACTCAGTGATTTACTTGTAATATATAGTTGCTGGCTGACAAATATGCAAATTTCATTGGTAAATATGGACTGAAAAAATATCACTCGGAATTGCCATTTTGCAAGTCTTTTGCACTTCTGTACATGATCATTTTTTTTTTGTTTACGCCAACTTTTCGCTTCATATTACTATCGCAAGAAATTTTTTTTTTCGTCATAAGAAATCCTAGGGCATCATTGAGCTTATTGGTAAATCTTCTTAGATGTTTTAAGAACATCTTTGATTCATTCCGCGTCCATTGCCGTTGTTCCTCAGGTAGCTCCTCGCGTTGTTTATTCGACCGACTGACTAGATTCTATTCGCAGAATTTTTAATCCCATATACCTCAAATCTTGTAAATTACAGTGCTAGTGGTATTTTAACTACCGCTCAAAGTAGTATCATTTTTAACTTTTTGTCCTTTCTCACGTCAGCTCAATTTTAAAACTGATTGTTCACTTCTTCTTTCAATCTATTTTTTAATCTGCTTTCAATCATTGAATCTATTGGTTCTCATCTTGATTGCTTCACTTAATTCCTCAGTTTTTTTTAATTTTATAAAATAAAATTTTCTTCCATAGGATTGATCAGTCATGAAACTTTATGCGTTTTAAAATTTGGATATAAAAAAGATACCGCAGATTGACATGGTCTATGACTCGTTGACATTTAGCGATCACCTAATATGTCATATGAATGAGCATCTGAAGTCCTGTTCCTTACTAGATTCTGAAAATGAGGCAGTGAATTTAGCACTTTTATTCATCTCTTCAAAAAATTTTAATATTCTGCGCCTGCGGTTTTTTTTTTTTTTTTCAAATGCTCTAATGAACGCCGCACTGATTCTTTTTTCTTTTATTTGTCACTTCCGCATTCATTACGATCACATTGCATTTTATGATTGCTGTCGCTAATGCATTACTGATTTTTGTGATTATAATCTGAAGGTATTGTTTTGGGTGGAGAGGTTTCTACCATCCACCTCTTGTCCTCACCCTTTAAGAATCCTAAATCAAGGTTCATCGTCGACTTTCTTGCTCAAAATTTTTTTTTTTGTAAATATTGAAGTGTTCTTGGTGTTACCTAGCTACGATGCACCCAAATGGCAGAGTGTCTCGCTACCTCGTCCCTTAAAGTTAACCATATTACTGCGAATATTTATTGCTGCTATGCGTGACAATGCGCCATGCAATTCTCGATATGTTTCGGTTATTCACTTGAGGAAACAAACCGTTGAAACTGTTGAATGCGACTTATTGAGTGCATTAATGCCATATGGAAGCGCTTTATCGGTGATCAAAGCGAATAAAGAGAATCATTGCTTACATGCTCATAATTGCTTCTCATCTGAAATTGTCGTCGATTTTCATAAAGCTTTTGAGAATCCGATCATGCCTATTAGTATCCCTTGAAGTACTACGCTTCTACTAGCATACAGTCTTATTCAAAGTTGTGCTATAATTCAACTAATGTTAGATAGTGAGCGTTAATTGCAATTGGAGTAGTTGTTATTTAACATAATTTTATATTTAGCATTACTGTTATCGCAATGAGTGATAGGGAATGAAATCAAGGAATTGTGATGCTGCGAAGATTACGCCTCACTGCAATACAATTCAACACTCCTATATGATGATGAATCTATTTCTATACGTTGTTTCGATTAAGTGCGTGAAATAATTTGCTAGTAACAGTGGCAATATTTTTTTTATCAACTCATATTTGAATCATTGAAAAAAGAGAAGATTTTCAAGGTGAATATTTCAAAAGGCCGAAATATCTTATATATAATCTTGGTGAGATGTTATTCAGCGGTTAAATATTTATGAAGATTTACTAAATAAATGAATTCAATCATCAATAACTTGCTAGTCCATTTTTTCGTAAGAAAAAAAAAATTTATGCCACATACGTCTCTAAGATACTCTGTTTTCTCATACTTTAACTAAACATCTCATAATATAAATGAATTTTCGCCTATATTTATCATAAAATGGCAACAGTACTGCTTATTAGTATTATGTCTATTTGTTAATGGTTTTTATTTGCTTTTTATTGCTTATTTTTCGCATCCGCTGATTTCATTTTTTAACTTTGAGATTAGTGATTTGTTTTTTTTTTCGCATA
>JAARMF010000629.1:33879-74097 GCA_022844705.1 Toxascaris leonina | reverse complement strand
CCCCCCCCCCCCCCCCCCCCCCCCCTCTCATCTCCACAATGAAGTAACGATTTACTCATAACGTGGCTACAAACGTTGCTTAGGAAACATTAGGTGGTTTAGGGATTTTGCGCAAAAACTTCTAAGATTAATATAAGTAAAAAGGAGTAGAAGAAACGCTGAGGAAGCGATAAGCACCTTTTATAAATTCCTAGAGAGGGTTACTCTAGATTGTTGATTCAAGACTCTAGAGTTTTGATCCAAATGCCCAATAGAAATTAGGTCAGAATGATCAATTTTGATTTTTTGGTCCTAATAAAACCACCTAATGGTGGTTGCAATCAAAATAATCACTAGATTATTCCAAGGTCATCTACAAAAGCAAAACCAAATATTGTCTTTTTCAGAGTGACATTCCATCACGAAAACATCGCTAATCTCTGCCAAATTGTTGAATTTTGATGCTATGCGGAGCAACAAGTCCTGCTGGTTTCAACATTTAAAGATATATCGCTGCAACATCTGCCATATTTCTGCTCGAATCCAAGAATATCTAGGGTGCCGGATCACGGCTTTCAATGACACGAGCTACCAAAAAATTTCCGTATGCGGAAAGTGCTTGAAAAGCGACTAATTACTTGTCAGGGCATTTTAAAAAATGCCGCACTCTTGCAGCATGGCTTCCATGCCTTTTGAGTCCATTCCTATCAAACCACAATATGAAACACCGAAACTCGAAACGTTGCGCTTAGCGCCTTCAAGTCTGGATTACTCTAATCTTGCGCCAAACTATTTTTGAAAATAAAAATCTCGAGGATAAGAAAGAAAAATAGCCAACTTTGGGCGACTGACTAAGAAAACGGGTCGTAACAAGACACCGTCTTTGAGATGCTATTGATATAACAATACAGTGGAGCCAAAAAAAGAAGCTCACTAAAGTGCTTTTTGAACGACTGATCGACGATATATGATGAATCTTTAAGCGAAAGATTCAGTGACAGAAAACTAGTAGTGCGGGCTTCATAGCAATTCTAGATGCTTCGAATCAAAGGAAATGATTATTAATAGTGAAAAAAAATAGACGAGAATGCGCACTCCAGTGATAAGATATCACCTCCACAATATTTGTGATTGCAGTGCTGAAACTACTAGAAAGGTAAACAAATGCAGTGGACGAACGAACGAATGCAATGGATAGGCAGACAAATACGAGTAAAAATTCTGAGAGAATCATAACGTTGAGTGCAATTTGTTTTTTGCAAAGAACGCAAAAGTGAAGGTAGCGTGAAGATGAACGATGAGAAATCAGTGGAATTGCAGAAATTGCAAAAAGCTGATGAAATCAGAGCAGAAATTTTCCGCGATGCACTCCAACTAAGTGTAATATTTTTTTGTTGCCGAACGCACGTCGAGTAAACAACAATGAAATGAATACGAAGATAGCGAATGATAAGTGAGGGTGAGTTTGAAAATATTTTATTGGCTAAGTGGGGAATTATGATGAGCTGAAGATTCATTAACCACCCCAGCTTAAAACTTGGACTGCCTCAGTGGGGAATTAATCAAAACTGAAAATAATTATTGAGGAAAAATGAAAAAAAAACGGGCCAGGAGAGATGGCACGTCATGTGCTAATCGGATCAATAAATTTAATAAGCGAGCACGGAAAAACAAGACTTGCCAAGTAACGCGTTAATATCTCACTGCAATAGGCTACTTGCATGCGACTCAATGGAAAGAACTCGCTCGTGAGCGTTTGTAAATGTGCACTTGCAAATTACATCAGGCGTGTTTGTTTCAGTTCGATCTGTGGCTTGGGAGTCTGTCCACTCAGCAGTTTTAATTTGTGAGTCAGGAACTGCCTCATGATATTATCTGATAGCATGAACTTTCTGACTCAGTGGTTTCAACTCGGGAACAGTCAGAGACCAAACTGCGAAATTTTGTGAATGAAAATATACCTCTTGCACCACACTCAACGTCCGTTCAATAGGATCGAGAAAAGCTGCATATGAATCTTCGACAGAACTGTACGAGTGATCCGACCAGTTAAAATGTTATTGCGTAAGCAACGAAACTGACCTACCCGGTGATAGAAACGCCAAAACGCACGTCATGACAGATACCATAGCAAGAATTCTACTCTTATTTGAGAAACGGTGGGAGCAAATTCAAACGGAATAATAATTAACTCATGAATGTTTTCAATTTCATTCGAATGCCTCGAGCTTCTTCAAAAGTAGTGAGATTAAAATGACCTGGAACAGAAGATTATCCTGCGGTGGACATTTCATCTACATCTGCCAAGATTTCCCCAGATGGAATCAATGCATAGACAGAGATACTAATACACAGGTACTCATAGTACAACATCGACATGATTCAACTGGCAAATGCAAATTTGCAAATGCATAGAAAATGGGAAAGGAGTCGGAGGACTTGAGGTGATAGGCACTTTCGCAGATCTAGAGAAGCAGACCATTCCAATGCATCAGTGGTCATCTGACCTTCTTCAAGAAAAAGGAAGCTGATGTGAGGATTGCACGATTTCATATGCAAAATAAGCGCTGGACATCATTGCAGGAATAAAAAGGACAAGAAGAAAACCGCTAGGGACATCATGTGCTAGCAGAAATAGAATGAACTGAGAAAGAAAACTGAGATAAAAGTATGAAAAACAAGTAATTCAAGACGTGTTAAGCAAGATGGCATTAGATATGGCTTTGCATTCCTTTCTCCTAACCAACTAGACTCACAACCAATCAACAAATAAGAAGTGGAGAAGCAACGCTGTCACATTTCAAATCGCCGGACCGCTGAGAAAGGTCTTCGATGGATTCTCAAAATTTGCTTGCAACGCGCATCATTGCGATTCTATGTCTACGAACCGTAATTTATGTTATGGGTAGTTATGTTATCTGCCGCGTTATTTTAAGTCAGGAACGCGGCTGGAATTTCGAAAGCTAATGAGCATAAAATGGGCCGCAGTTTGCGCATCTACACTACTGCTCACAGTGCTCCTCAACTTTCATAGATATTTTAAGGTGGAAAATTTTAAGGTGGAATTTTAAATCGGTCAATTCTTACTTACATCTATCGAGTTACAACGAAAACGAAATTTTTATAGAGTACGGGAGCGGTGGGATTAATTAATTAAAGAAGACATCATTCTGCACACTCATTGTTTGCTGGCAACCCAGGGAACTGGTTGGCGAGGTGAGCACAATGCAGGAGCTCACATCGTGCCACCTCCTCTGGCACGATTTCTCGCTTGTTCCGAGTGGCGTGAATGGAGAAAGCCGACCGGTGTTAAATGCACGCGATGTTATTTTCGTCCCTAGGACGTGGCTGGATCGGTACGAAATATAGTACAAGAAGTGACTCCTTCGTGGACACTACTACAACGACCGAATCTGGTTTCTGTTCTTTCTTTGAGACATATGCACAGATAAGCCTTAGCCGTCATGCGTTTCGTGAAGCAAACCTGAAAAAGCAAATAATGTGGTCTAATGCACTGATGAAGTGCCTAGCTATGAGGAAGAGTGCTCATGGTTTTGAAATATATATCCCGAAGAAAGATAGCTCAAAGACACAATATTTTCATTGAGAGCACGAATCTATAGCTTTGCATCAACCTAAAAAGTGCACATTCGTTTCGAAAAAACAGCAATGAATGACATCAAAAAGACAAAAACGCAAACGTTTGTATGCCGAGAAATGAGGGCACGAAGCGATTCATGAACTACAGCGAGTGGAAGGCGTGGTACTGCTCATATATTCATTCAGACGACTTTATTTATGTTCTATGACTTTATTAGAACCATCGGTGTCATCAAAATGGTCATTACCAGCTCTATAGTGTAGTAATAGCGGCGCAACAATAACGAAGATAAAAACAGCTTAGAATGTGAGCAGGAAACAATATCAAGCATCGATAATTCGATATTTTTTATTGGAACTACGCAGAGTTCACAGCGGTCGAGAACGTTTGAAAAGATAAGCTAAGCTTCTGTATTTACACATCAAAGGAGTGCCATTCTCTTCTTTCCTCCAAAGAAAAAGCTCCAAATCGGCGGAAGCAGAATAAGGCTGAACGCCCTATTCACTCGACCGTCCGTTTTCCAAGCATCAACTTAAAACTGCTTGCAACACACCAACTGGTATATCCGAAGGAAATGAAAAATTGCAGCATTCGAATAAATACGATAACGGGTGTCGCGTACGAATTTTGATCACGCATTAGGTCTTTAATATGTACTCAAAGCGGCTAAGTCGGTGAACCGGTGGACTAAAACCAAGTTCGCATATGACGCGATTATTAGCTGACCTCGAATTCTTCGCTGACCCTATAAAGCAATAATCGTTAGATGGCATCGAGTTCATACAACTATTTAAGCATAGGCGTTCGTTCGAGCAATACAAAGATTTCATTGCATGGCCACAGATGCTCGAATTGCAGTCAACATTGCAGAATGTGTTTCGCAATGTTGAAAACACCTCGAGGATAGGGATTCTGCCAAAATTATTCTATTCTACATTGCGATTCCCTTATACTGAATAATGTTTGGCGCAAATAGTTCAATTCAGTTGTTGCCGATAACTGAACAGTGACGTTTAGCGGGAAACGACTCATAGTTGAGGAAATGAACATTATCATCAAATATTGCTGAATTGCTCTCAATCTTTAGTGCACTTCCGGCCTTTGCTGTCTGAAATAAAACTTTTACACAGCAAAATTTGCGAACTGCTATAAATGATCAAAAGATGTGTAATAAGTGTGGAGAGAGGAATTTCTCTAAAACTATCCAAATATGACTACAATGATGAAAATATCAACACCGTTTTACCATTCAGACAGCACTTTTCAGGAATTTATGCTCAATATGCGTAAAAGACACAGTATTTTGGCTTCGCTTCAGAAAGTTCGAGAGCTTTATCTGAAAAAGAAAGGTCACTTATGACTTGTCTTCAGCAAAGGAGTGAGGCACCACCATCACCACCATATTTCAAAGAAAACGGACTTTCTGACATGTTAAGGAGGAGTTGTATATATAAGCGTAGCTACAACTTCATCGAGAAATGGTCAGCAGATCGCATTTGCTGACTGTGCCGAAGATTGTCTAGCAGATAAAGCCCTCATTGCGGCGTTAAATGACGCGATGCAGAAATGAAAGCATCATGCGAATGAGTTTTTTCTTCGCTCGTTGCATCTTCACTTTGCAACGTTCGTTCCTAGAGTTGGATTGATTGCAAATGTGAGGCAATCGAACGACGAATAGTGAACTTACGAATAATCGGAAAGTCATGACAGGAAAGAGAAGGTGCTGGTGACTGACGGTGATCGACAGAGAACACTTTTTGATCGATTGTAATGGAAGGAATTAAACTTTTGCAGAATGGTGCCCATAAGAGCACTGAACTAGACAGGAAGGTAAACGCACAATAAATCATTGCGAGAGAATTCTAACAAACCATGCGGTCGGCATCAACAAGCCTTCGAGGATATCGAAAACACTCAATAAATGGACAACAACACGGCAAGGTTATGATGGGTAATTTTACAAAAAGTGTCGAATAGTCCGTGAAGTGATTCGAATTCTCCCTTGAAAACCCACTAACTTAGCTAAATAAGTGTGGCGCAACTCTAAGCAAGGCGCAAAAATTGTCCCGCAAGAAACGGAAGCTCGCAGAGGTTTCGGACTCCCGCTAGATCATCCCTTCTCATCCTCTGCTGAGTGCTCTTTTCTTACCATTCGTCCACTCAGCCACCTCCTTCTCCGGTCATCTTGCCCACTGCGCCCATATCTTTTCTAAATCACTGTAGAAAATTATAGATAGACAATAAAAAATAGGATGTTTGCATCATCGCTGGAAATCATTAGGAGAAAACCATGAGCGCGACGTATAGAGATCTACATGGTTACAAGACAGCATATGATATTTATTCAAAATGAGGAAATTTTGATTCAGGCATTAAGCCGCAGTTTTCCACCAAGCAGCGACAACAACTGCAAAAGTCAGGCGATGATCCATCAAGTCTGAATGGAGAGTAACGCACAAAATTTGTCCACTCCGACTGATCCATCCTCTCCATTTTCACCATCAAATGCAGTTTTGAATACCTTAGTTCCACAATAATTCAGTCACGCAATCTTGAACGAACCTCCATTCAATAAGCAAATTAATCGCCCAAATGAATCTAAGGCGCTTGAGCTATTCGAGCTTTACAGCATGCATCAATTAGCTCAGAACTTAGCGGCGAACAAATCATTTGAGAAATGCCGCTTAAAGTGCTACCTGCAGGGAATCGAAAAAAAAAGCCTTTCATAGATGTGAGCATATCATATAACTTTGATAAAGCCGAAACAAGAACACAATGAATTTTTCTTCCTTTGTGGGTATAAGATGATCGTTCAACGAATGAAGAAACGAAAGGTCGATTAGCGATACAACCGAAGGTATGCAGAGAGAAGAGTATTTTTCCTGGATTGGGGATTTCCCCAATATAGTGATGACCTATTCGTAGTGCATGAACTCTGTTGGGCTATCTGCAGCAGATTGCTGTGTGGAGATAAATATTGTAGGAATATAGCCAGAAGAAGGAAAGATGGTTGACAAGCTATGTAAACTTTTCTCGAAAGACCGGAACCGCGGCAGGAAAATCGAGGCACGGTTATATGGGAACATCAGCCCGCAGGGTCTAGCAATTTACGAGGTCCGCTATTTTTCATGAACTAGGCTAAACGGAAGAGAACGTGGACAGAACACGGAAAGGACAGGAAACAATCAGCATAGGAAGACTCTGATCACAGTGGGACATTTAGGCAATCAGGACAACGAAGGGGCTTTGTGAGACAATACTCTTTCAGAATAACCTATGGCACAACTCCCAACAGGTTCTCAAGCGATCGACGTTATAGATTAAATTAAAACTGTTAATGGCGCCGTGCCCCAGTGAGGTTCCGCAAGAGAAGATTTCAGCGGTGTGGATGAGGCACCCGACGCTTTCAGGTTGAACAAGTAAACAACAGCACAACAAACAGCACCCAAAAATATCGCAGAAACGTGTTAAGTTTTTTCGTGTTCATGTCTCTTTTTTGCAATATGCACTTTCCCTTTGAAGCAGTTCGAAATGAACGCAACTACGTCGTATTCGTCAATAAAACGTCGATAAACGAAAACACTTCAATCATATTGTACTGCAATAACGTTTAGGAAAGTAGATTGAATGCATTTGCGATATTATCACCATCTTAATGTAATGCAATTGAGATCATAAAACGATGATGTAACCCGAATGATGCGATATAGGATCGCGGAAAATTGTATATATGCAATTGAAGAAATTAAATTCGGTTAAAAAACTCAATTGCGACTGATGAATAAAATATGCAATATGCATTATTATTCCACTCCATTTACAAAGTATTGCAAGAATTTCATGCTGAAATATTTGAGGATTTTACAGTGAACTGAGAATAATTTCATCGATAAACGATATAACAGATCATGAGTGAAATTTTACATATTTGAGAGAGGCTGACCCTCTACGGAAAACGAATTGGAATAAATCATTGAAAGAATAGGCAAGTTCTTCGAAGATTGCAAAGAGTCGGTAAACAGTAGGGGAAATAAATTCTACAATATTGTAAGAGTGCAAGATAACGATGTCATAAAGCGTAATTGCAAAAGTTTGAATCTCATTACTCATGTCCGTAATCGCGTTCTAAGGAAATGTGACCGTAGATCATCCCAATGAATCAACTCAGCCAGATATCATTTGCAGAGGTAGTGATATGAAAGCTAACTTAATCAAAAATTGATTTTAAATTGTTTCCGACGATTCATAGGCAGTTCTAAAGAGAGGATTTTAATAAGCGAATGGAAGCATTACCAGATAAACGTTTATTAATACTAGACCAAGCCAAACCTATTATATTCGCGTTTTTTCCCTTCATTCTCCATGAAAATATGACTAATGCAATAATCTGGAAAGCAAATGTGGTGCGACGGTGATTAAGCGGACGACAACGAAATTTAATCTCGTCAATTTTCAGGTAAACATACAAACAGTCCAGGATAGTAAATATAGGCATTGGGGCGGAAAACAGGAAGTTGTTAATTAATAAACAGGCCGAGCACATTACCGCTCACGCTCTCAATTTTCTTCCATTCTTGATTCAAACTACAGCTGCTATGATAAGCTTAGTGCCTGCTTTACCACCTGTTATATCTAGCGATTCATAGGAACACTGGTCCATCAATTCGGATATTATACAGCTCTTGCGAAGATGACCTTGACGTGGTCTGTTTATTGGCTGCAGGTGAAACCCTAACGATCGCATCTATTTTCTTACAGATAAAATATTTCCCGGATATTTACCTACTAGCCGAAGAAAGCAAAAAACAGTATCACAATCGGTGATGACTTTTTCAATGAAAACACGTGAGGGCCTGCAATAAATTTTATATGCATAAGATCAATGTGTTCTCATGACGCAATTGCTTATTTGATTTAACGTTTGTTTGGCACTTAAAACGTTATTATCTATGCACAAAATGCTTCAATATGAAACGGAAAAGAAGCAATTTGATGAAACGAACAAAAAACATCGGAAACCTTTGAATGTGGGAGGCTCAATAAATCCATCATAGTTGCTGTTTATTTCATAGTCTTCAGAACTAGTTGCGTTAAGTGTCGGAACCACACCAATTGAATGGATACGCGAATAATAATGTTAAATAAACTCAGGATTCAAATGGAATTAGATTGTACTGGAGGAGTGGAAAAAATAAACGGGGAAGAGGGTGGGTGGGAAGGCGAATTATTCACCGCGCAAAACGCAGCAAGTAGTAAAGGAAATTTTTCGACATTCTCTGCACGTTAAGTCATTGTGCTGCACTGTGACACATTACCACTATTGTAAAATGAACCGTCCACCCACCCGAACATGGCAAGATTATAGTGATGAGTCAATAAATGCCTCAACTAAACGACAATGCTAAAGAATGCGAAACCTAAGAATTTATCTTACTCAGGCAAAGAATGGGGATAGCGTCTGCAGCCCGCAGCTCAAAAATTCCCAGTACTTGGGAAAGCTAAACAGAGGGCACTGTGAATCGATCGGGATAAAAGCTGAGACGTTTGATTAACAACATCGACAGCATGTGGTATGGTGACAGAGTGAACGCTGAACTCTCTAGAAGAGCCATTTTTCGGCTTTCGCAAATTCGAATTAGTGTCAATAATCGTACATACGCAAATGTGCAGCTATCCGTCCGTTAATCAGCCTATAGGTTCGTTAGTCTCAACGCAAGAACAACTGCGTCTACAGTGATGGAACTCGATAATCATGAAGTGCAAAAGAAGATAAACACCTATACCATTCAGTTGACCGCTCAACCTCAAAAAGAGTTCCAGTTGTTTAAAAATCGTTAATTTGTAAATTTCTTAAGGAATTTATACAGATTTGACCAGATCAAAATTTTTGCCAGCTGTGGTATCCACTACGCGACAATATGGAACGCTGAGAGGTGGTGAGTTTACAGAGAAAGACCGATGTAGCTAAAATACGAGAATGAGATTGGTTTGATGGCGGATATTACAAATGCGTATATCGTGCCAGATCACTTGGCACATCTCTACACTTTCTTCATTCCGTTTCCGCATCTCTTCGATGCAAAAAGTTATTAACGATGATCCAGCTAAGCGCAACAAATGATGCACGCTGTACAATTGGTATAGATGTAAAGATGCAAATTGCGGCAATGATATCGATTTCAAGTTATATATTTCATTGCAATTTTTTGCATTTAATGAATAAATTGTGAAATGAAAGACAGCAATGACTAAAATAAAGGAAAATGCGTAAAATTCGTAAAGCGACATAATGCTCTCAGCTAGCTGTCACGAATGAGTCGTGACCACGTTCAATAATTAGCAAATAGTTTTTGCATTGCAGCAGGCAATCGTCTTATCGTAGAACACTTTTTTGATGCATATCGAACGTAGAATTGTATGTCGTTTTGTCTCGTTCATAATAGAAGCGAATCGGTGTTCCTTTTTTCGTGATCACGCTCGCACTCGTCAAGTTTATTTCGGCTCATTCCTCAAAACATTCTTTCCACTATCCACTATGCTCGGTTACTACAATGATTTTCTGGTGGAAGAATTTGTTGGGACATATAAGAATGAATGATTTTCAATAATATTAAAATCGCTTTGACCAACAAAACCTTTTTAGGGAAAATTGCTTTTAGTTCAACCTCACTATTTAGAAATTATTCACTAGAGAAATAGCAAGTAATGCCTGCAGCAAGAATAGAGTAGTTCACTTACCACATCCCAATGGAATGGCTTCGTTAATGAAGCACTCTTTCCAAAATTCTGGCAATTCACTGCAAAGCACATAGCACAAAGACGCAAAAGTATACGACTTCATACGCAAACATAACGCCATTCACACTTATTATACTCTCATATGGATGCAATAGCAATGTCATATGCACAAAAATAGCACAATCATGTTTATAACAACCGATCCTAGTTTTATGACACTCGGAGGGATTATCTTTTAAAACGAAAGATAAGAAAGCGTTCTTACACAAGTGATGTGGTCACTAGAAGACATTCGAAACATGTCGCATTTCACAAAGTACTCTTGAAAGAAGATCACGAAGTGATTAGTGGAATATCATCTGAAATGCTTTTTATAGCAATTCGATAACATGGCAAAGTGCTGACAAAAGTTATCCATCCCACTAATGAAGCAGTCTATTCTCACGTTCGCTCNNTTTGCACAAAGGAATCGCAATGATGAAATCCTGGTGGGATGTTACAGCGAACATCGATGCGAGCATTTGATAGGCTCAGCGAGAAATCCAAAAGGCGAAGGGAAAGTGACACGTCATTAGTGGCATTTTTATCATACACAGCAATGATTTGTGAGGAATTAGGAAACAATTCAAATAGGTGGGCATCTCTCCTCTCCTTCCCTCACATGACTATCCTCTTATAGTAGCTATATTTCGATAATGGACATACGTACAGATGAAACCTGTAAACGAATAGTGAAAAATCTCAACACAATTAAATTGACGCTTCTAGAGAGGGCTTAAAGTTCGAAAGCTTATATCAAAATTCCTCACACTTCGACGTTGGCCTTATCGCTGAAATAAAATACATGAGAAAATATTTGTTCCCTGTGGAGTTGAATCTTTTCAAATTTTATCTGATTGAAATTACCTCTGATTACAGTCTTTTAAATGGATTAATTGGATGCTGATAATGTCAAAGTAAGATATTAACTATTGTCGAGAATTCCTTTTGATACGATTGCTTGGACTGATCGCCATGATTGCCGTTAATTAGCGACAATAAAGACATACGTGAAAAATGTTACTATTACGCTTATAAAGTATTCTAGGAAGCGAATGCAACTGCTTTATCGTGAAGACAGCGAGTAGCAACAGTCAAAATCATGGATGACTTGGTGAATTCAAAGAGGTGGATATCATAAAACTCTGAAATCAGCTTAAAGAGAGATAATGAAAGAAAGAAAGAGCATTAGACGGATATAATGGAAAACGTTTAAATAGAATAAAAATAGAATAAATAACACTCTCTTTAATCACTGTCTCTTTAAGATACACGAGTTATCCTTAAAAGCAAGCGCATTATTGATGATTAACTAAATCACATGAATAGCATTCCGTTACGATATTAGTGTGGGTATATTGGTGCAACAATTTCATGTGGTATTATCTCAGACAATAAACAAAACTTCCTAGAAAGCTTCAAGAGAGATTCTTCCCGTTGAAGGTCTTTCTTGTCAATATGAAAGGCAGTACTTAATTCGTTCACAATAAGCAATACGAATCGATTAAAAATGGTATCAACAGTGTAAAACAAATCGAAGAATCTCTCTTTGAAAGGAAAAGAATTCAAAATTAGGGACTAGTCAATGACCGCCTGAGTGCTTGGAACTCTGAAAAGCGTGGAACAATTAAGAAATTGGAATATAACACATCTGAAATGAATACGCCTTGGAAATGGGGAGGTTACGACGAATATGGCATCGATTTCTTTTAGGTTGCGCCTAAAAGAGGCAAACTGAGGAAACGTCACATCAGGGGCTCGCTCACATGATCGCAGCACAATAGGCAAATAATTGAGTGGAACACCGGATCTGCGCTTCTCTCAACACACACTCTAACCGTTGTTGCTTCCTTTTATGCTCGTGAACCATTTCATACCCTCTTCAGGTGAGGGAATAATCTATCATAATTCACTGATTATACTGCATCAAGCGAACATAAGCAGGCGGAATTTCATGAAAGAAGTAGGCGTGCCGGCGGGTATACGCAACTTCTGTTCCTCTCATCGAATCCATGAGTTTCATAATGCTGCATACTTAATAGAACATATGCAGTAACCGTCGTATCATCGAACAGAATTGTTGGTGTTCAATCACATGTGCGCATGTGACTTTCTTTTCATCCATTCGCACACTGAACTAGCGCTCAACCGGTTCGCTTTTCCATAATTGCTTTGTGAAGCGAAGCAGAATATTCAATAGGCATTCTTCATTTAGCGATAGTTCTAATCATACAATTATCACAACGATTTGTATATACGTAACTGGCCAGTCGATTAGCTCTGCACTTGACTGACCGGCGCATCCAACGGTTCCCCTCTGCTGCGATCACATTTTCAACGACCCAGTCGTTCGTACAAAGTTTCCACAGTAAATCTGTGTTGTTGTGATTCTAGCAGTGTAAAACATATGCAAAGTATTGCTAACTTTAAGCGTCCACGATATTTGTCGAAATGAATGCACCAGCTTGAGAGGTGGCACCCGTATGCAAAGACTTTTGGGTGTAATATGTGTCATAAAAGTTCTCCTGCGGTATAAATTATAACCATCAGTTTCCACAGCTTCAGCTTCAACGGTTTCTCACTTGAATTGTCACAGAGAGACAGATAGACAGACAGTACAACCGATGAATATCCATATTAATGCATAAAAATCACGTTGCCATAAGGATCTCTGCAAAATGCTAATTTGCAAAAGCACGTGAGAACTAAGTTATTCCTGTTATGGAAATCTGTTAGCTTGATGAAGGAAGCTGAAGCATTGCTATACATGAATACGAACGAAACAACGTACTCGTTTCAATGAAATCAACAATCGCTTCGATATGGGCTGTTTACTCTTCCCATAACGATCAACAGCTTCAATCTTCTGAAAGCTTGAAGGAGCCTTTAAAAGTGTATGACGCTTACAGCGAAACAGAAGATCAACATATCAACAAAGAAGTGTAAAATAGACTACTGAAGGGACAAGTCCTTGATCCGAGTGCTTTTGCCTTGAAAATTCACGTGTTCTCGCATTTAAAGGACAAGAGAAGTTGTGTTCAGTAACGTAAATGCTACGATATATTGAAACATCAAAGACGAACAGCAATACACATTGCAAATAGCTTCTAGTTTTGTATCAAAATCAGGCTCATGTGACGGACAGCGAATTTCGAAGATAGGTGGAGATGGACCAGAAAACAATCTTACGAAGGCTTGAACTTTGATTCAGGCGCTATCCCACCTCCTTGACCTCCTGCACCCTCTCCTGTAATACGCTACAGTCAAATCCTCATTGAAAGCAACGCATAACGCGATGAAGAGAGCTGCCAGCAAGCGCTCCAAACATCGAAAAAAGTTGTTGATAAAGGCTCCAAATAGGCCACTCGTAGTGTGCACTGTACAAGCCTTCTGAGGTCCTCTGCGCGTTGTTCTCGAATGGACTGAAACTCGATGAAACGTCTCATTTGCGCATTTGTGTTGCAAAATTTCAGGAGATGGAATTGAGGATATATGCAAGCAGAATGAAAAGAACCAAAATAATTGTAAATAGAACTTCGCACTCGCAAATTGACTCTCTTTTCTCCACTTTCGGGTGAGAAAACAATTCTTAATTTCCTCTGTCTCCCTCAAACGGATTACTTTTTCTTTCCGCACATTTACTTCCATTGTTATCACTTTCAATTCCCAATGAAGCTCGATGGTTATTCAAAATCATTTTCTACAAATTTTAAAACCCATATTCTAAAGGACCCACGGTATTCTTTGAGTGTGCCAACGAATCCTACTGTATTCCATGCAGATAATATAAGGGAAGAAGTGTATGGGTTAAAGAGAGAACAGGACTGATGGGATAGGGGGTGTACGGATGGAAGTGTTGAGCATGAGTGAAACAGTGCCAACGAAACGGGGAGGCATTCGGCAATCAATAAAAAACGCAGGCATGTGGACAGAGCAACGGGCCAGCTCGGTGTGTCCCGTCCATTCCTTCTTTCAAAACACAAAACTCTCTCACAGATCTGACCGAAATCACTGTTTCCACCATATTGCATATGCCAGTAAATGGACTAGAAGAAAAGCCCAATCAATAAGAGATTATCGATCCCCTGGGCAAGGACAGTGAAGAAAGACAGCTCCCAACTCGGTTCCCTTCTGCTTAAAGAAGAATAGAAGAGGGCGCTGCCAAACAATGGATCAACGCGTTAATCTCCTCATTCTGTGAGAGCTGAAATAACGTTTCAACAAGCAATGACTCCTCTTCCGTACCCTTTCCCGAATAAAGGAGCTTTGAAGAAGCAAGTTGCTCGCATCAACCGTTGTGTTCCACCAAAGAAAAGATGTTGCAATGAGGATGGGCTATCCTCCTCATATCTCTTTCTATAACAAAACAGCACTCGTTTCCAAGTAACAAAGCACTATTTTGCACCTACTAATAGCGGATGGCCTGAGGGTGTATTGAAATTCGAATGCTAATCGCCGAACGGCGCATTTCGTTCAGCATTAAAGACTTTTTAAAGCGCACTTAAGTGTAACTTCAATCAAAAATGCGTCAGCAATGCGATAATCACGCCGCCAGTGAAGGGCATTGATGGATAGCGATCATGTATGCTGCATGTGACACAAATTTTTGTATTTCAGTGTTATTAGCAGCGCGAATTTGTATCCTAGAAATTATAGAAACTAATAAAGCGATTTTTTTGTTATGTTCAACAATTCTTAGCAGTTGTGGAGCAGTAAGTAAAGATGACAATGCCACTTAGTCAACATCACATCGCAGAGACAATAATCCTCACCGATGCATACAAGTGTTTCTATGCTTTCATAATCATATCGCGAGCAAATGACATTATCTAATTGCTAGCTATGCATAGAAATGCCATCAGAACTCTTGTGATTCATGGGTTGAGACTACCAAACAGATCGATAAATGCACACATATGATGCTTTTCGAATACCTTTTTTTTTGCAGAAATTTCCGAGCAATTTGCAGAAAATTATTTGCATTTATCGTTAGCTGAAGATCTTTCATATGTGGGAGAGCATAGCAATCGCTTCGAGTGCAAAAACTGTTAATCGCCAACGCATAGAGATTCGTTCAACGAAACGCAATGAAGCGCTGGATTGTTATAGTGAAGAAACCATTCACTTCTTTCCTCTCATCAAAAACCTTTTCTCGGCCTCAAGTGAAATGTTCGGTTGTTTCAAGCAAGAAACGAATGGAGATGAGCACCAAACAAGTTGCAGAATATACTTTTCTGTTTAGTATTCCGCCCATCAAATCAGCCACCTCAATAAATGATCAAGGAGGATGAAGTGTGAAAAGTGAGGTCTTCATATTTCATGACGAATGATCCGATCGTTCGTACAACTCTTTTGCGACAGCATCGCCTTTTAGCTGGACGGTGAAGAATGAATTCTCGACTGACATAAAATGCATGCACGCTCATTGCTGTATTTAAATATCTGAGAATCTTTTCGAGGTTGTTGAAGTCGATATGTCAGCTTCGACATTGAGTTACGAGTCATTACATAGCGGTATCACACCAAAATTTCATAACTCCAGCAAAAATTGTCATTATTAATATTGCTCCGGATGTTTGCAATCGGAAGACTCGATGTTCAAACGGCGAATAACTCTCGATTAATCAGTTTGAAGCCATTGTATAAGTTCGTTAGGAAGAATTCGCATCGTTAACGTCTACTTTGTATTACGCTCGTTGTTTGCCTTCACTTATTATGAAAACTTTGGAGACGAGAATGGCAAACAAGAGGAGTTGACACTTCTTATAGGGTAAGAAATATGAAATGTGCGCACACAGCCAATAAGTAATGTGCGTTATCGAAGAACGGTTTCGTATCTTAAAATAAACATCGAAAAAGCTGCAATTTGCGACGTAATCAAACAGTGATAGCAGATTTCGACAAAACGAGTCGACTCCGACTCAGACGAAGCTTAAAATCTATGCCCAAATTTATAACCCGATTATGCATAAATACAAAAGCAATCGACTCTTAACAACTCCGACTAGAGAAATTTTCTCTCGAATACGCTGTTGCTTCTGAAGTAACATCGCAGTAGCTGATACTGACATTGTTCACTGCTTCAATTATACAAGCCATCCACAATACACTGAATAAATGTTTGCAGGTCAGAATAGCGAACTGAACCGAACGGATCTAACCAAAACTGCATCGAGCTCTCGCTTATAGCTACTCACATTTCGTGAAAAATGCAGTCTTTCTCATTGAAAGATTGCGTAACGCCACATTATTTTTCTTTCTTTTACCGCAGCGAAAAATATGAAGATAATTTTACCCAGTAACTGCGAATAAAACTTCCTCAGTTTCGATTCAAAACTTCAGGATTTTTGCGGGAAAGGAAGTTAGACGTTGTACGGCCAATAAAAAGAAAAACAAAAAAGATATATTGTAGCGAAAACTTTTGTCACTGCAGTGAATACTGAAAACAAGAAAAAGATGCGTGAGCAGGAAGCCCGTTCAGGATTAGGATACTATTGAGGAAGCAATGATCAAAATGGAGTGCAAAAGGCAGAAAGTATCATCAAGAAATCATTTTCAGACAGTTCACAACAAACCGAAAAATAATAGTTATTACTTCCTTGATAAAACCCGTTTTCGGCAACCTAAAGCACTTGTCTAAATTCACAACATCTTTTGAAGGGTTATAACCGCTGAAGAGCTGAAACAATTTCCTTTCACGTCGATCCGTGATACTCACATAAGACCAATATTTAAACATTCGAAACCATTAATTAGCATTATTACTTCTCCAGAACAACAGCGCAGTAAGCAAATAACAGACTATTTCTCGGGACCAGCGGAGATGTGGAAGTAATTCCCCTCGCATCAACATCCCTGCGACCACATTGGTTATTGCTGAGAATAGCAAATTCGCTTTTACATCTATGCGACATCATATGAATTATGCCTTTATCAATGAATCCATGCTGATCCCGACAGTATTGCAAACATTGGATTCGCAGACTTAGGAATGAAGGCATCTTCGGTTTCCGGTAAATGCCCATAACGTGGGTTGTTGGCCCGAAGAAAATTCATCGACGCGATCGAGTTGAACGTGAGAAGATTTGCAAATACATTAGATACTCTAGATATTCGAACCTCGGTTGCCGTATCTAGCATGCTTGATATATTTGCTTTTAAATTATCTAACTTAGTATTGGTAATAGTAGTGGTTCTGTCAGCGCAATGATTGAAAATAATTCGTGCTGGTCAAAATGGTGCTGCCAGTGGCTATATTTTTAAACAATCCAGCTCAATTGGGGAGGTAGGTCATGGAATCTACCGACCCAAATCAGGGAGCACAGCAGGTTTTTGCGAAGGTCACAGGATATTTAAGAGGGCTATGACGGCCTTCCGGTTCAGTGCCCGAACCAACAACAGTACGCCCATTTCTCATGTGAACTCTCGTATTTGATACCCGAACAATGAGCAGAATCCGGGAAATTTCGTAACTACGACTGCGGAAAAAATTGGCTTCAAGTGAGTCGGATTCCGGAAAATGCAAAGAGCAGCTCCTCGGCCCCAGCTGCAGTCGGAGGAAGCAATCGACTTCTGGATTCACCTCTGCAGCCAGTAAAAGAGTTTAGCCATCAAAGCCAACTCTCTCTATGTTCATTATCACTGAAGGTAAGGCATCAAAAATGAATAAAAAAAAAGCGAAGCAACGATGAAGCGAGCAAAAAGCAGTGATAAGGTAGCATCAAACACTAGCAATACGGGCAATACAAAAGTACATACGAAACACAATTACTAAAAACTCAAATTTCTACCAATTACTCAAAGTATTAAAATACTTAGCACAGGGATAACGCAAGTCACAGAGAAGAAGTCCAAGTGGTAAAGCTAGCGCACATGGACAACGGTGAATATAGAAAAGTGTGGAAAAGACAACGCTGAAGGAGGAGACAATATGGAAGCGATGAATGTTATGAAAAGAGAAAGATGACGGAAGATTGAATATTCAGAGACAACACAGAAAAGAAGAGAGCACACGACACCATGGAAAATGAGTCGGAACGAGAGAGCTGGAATGCCAAGCTTGCTAAAGGTTAAGCCTTGTGTTTAAAGGCAAGGCTCCGATACGCTTTTGTTGCCTTCGAAAGGCAGTGTGGGGAGAAAGGATTTCAATGTAAATCGCGGTGAACAGTTCAGCAAGGCGGCCAACCTTAAACAATGTAAGATATTGGTGCGCAAAACCTCAATTTCACCTGTTTTCTGGGGTTTCCATAAAAGATACCTGGAAGTGACACTTGTAGCGTGGACACAACATGTTCTCAGTAGCGAGTAGGAATCTATTTTACTCTGTGTACATCCTCCTGAATATTTGGACTTCGAGGAAATTAAATCAACTTCTACAGCAAGCTTTCTGGATTAAGATGGGACCATGCTGGAGAACGGTTGTGCAAAACTATTTGGGGGAAGCAGAACAATCACTGCTGAAAACGACGCAATTTCTAAATGCACACGTACTGTGTAGCAAAAACCGCAAATTTTGAGAACGCAATTGGCAATTACAGCATTTGCTTGCTAAGATTAGCTGTAGCATATGAGCTTGGTTTATGGCTAAATGTGCATTTGCAACTGCTCAGAAATTAGCAATTCGAAATAAAAGAAGTGGAAAAATGCGTCAAACAAATTGAAACGATACAGGTACTTCTATTTTTGTGCATTGAACCAACCGGTTCCATAAATTGAAAACAACGGCACAATATGCACAACAAAAAATTATATCCTCAATAAATCGTTGTATTGCACGAATCCTCCACAAAAATTTATTTCCGATTTTGGGGCGATCGCTCTAATAAATGGACTGAAATTTTTGGAAATGATTTTAGTTCCCAGCTGATGAATCTCTTAATGACCTTAAAGTTACACGGCAGAGCTATCGTATGACGTTGACTGCATCCAACTCTTGACTGGAATGAATCACAAAATGAAACTTCCGAGCAGACAAGCACATACAAACACAGACATATCTATTCACGCACAGAGAGACAGATGTAAAATATGGGTGAAATAAAGAAATAAACAGTGATTCATAGTTATAAAATAGTGTGAAAATAAGTTTGCTTTGATTGATGGAATATCAAAAAGGTGTGACAGTGGATGAGCGTTTTGATGAGGGGAACTTCTCGCATCTATAGCACTTCAAAAGGAGAATAAACAGCGTTTAGGTGTTGCGGATTGTGTTAAAAAAAAACTTATAGGACCATATTTCAGCGCTTATACGACTGATGAAATTCGTTTTGTCAGTGATAATCTATCAAAGTTCCATTGATCACATCAAAATTTGACGTATCAATGGATGCAGATAGTTGTCGAAATGTGGATTGACATAATAGAAAAAAACTACAATGATGACTTCAATAATAAATAATTTTGTAGAAATTCGATATATTATGCATTCAGATTCTCAATTGCACTTATTTATGAGAATATGGTAAACCTTTAGATAATATTTCACTACAAAATGCAAATATTTGTAGGCAAAGCATAAGTGTAAACTATAAGTATTGCTTGTTTGTAAGGCAATCAATCAAAATAATATCGGATAATTTACATTTCCGGTGATTTTAGGATATTACATTATGCTCACATCACTCATCGAATACGTCGCTAGCAAAAATTTGTTTCTTCGTCAGCCAAAACTCTTTTCCTCGAAAGAAACATCTCAACAATGAGATCGGCTTCTAATAATTCAGCCCCTCTAGACGTTTATATTTTTTAGTGAATGAAATTATTGCGATAGTTTTATATCGAACGCGATATTAATGTTCCTCTCAAAAATTATGCAATACGTCTCCTCAAAATTCACGCGTTAAAATGCTCCTAAACAATGAATGTAATACTCTGCTCGTGCAGCGTACATGAGTGTATTCCGTCGAGCTTTTTGTTTGATTCCATTCGAAAGTCACAATTTCTCCTCAAAATATGAATGGAATATAGACCATAATGGCATCGCATTTATATCACTCTTTAGCACAAACTCGCTCCTGTATTACTCATAAAGCACAACAGAGTTTTATTTTGGAAGTGTTTACTGCTCGACTATTCCATATCAACTCTGAGCGCTGCATTTCAACTTCTCGGTCTCTATCAAGAAACAAATATCGATGCCACATCCCTCGCTTCTGACTGTGGTCACTCATCGTGAAGCGGAACACCGCTACCCCTCTCACAGAGCTCCTGAGAGTCATGCACTTACGATCGACAGTTTACAACCTTCCTCACATGCTTCACCTCATTGAGATCATTCTTTACTGAAAAGCTTCAAATAATTCGAATCACATTTGCTAAGATCAAAAAAAACAAAGAGAAAGTAATATCTGACCGCTGCTGATGACACCTCATCGACATGTCCGATAGCAGAGATGTTCACCGATGCATCGTTTTCAGTAACTGCGCAAACGTACGGATGAAAGTAACATAGAAGGGGAACTGTATACTAAAATGCAACGCAGTAACAAAGTACGCAAATAATTTATATTCGGCGGTTTTTGGTCAATAAATTCGTGTCTACGCGTCCCAACTGACGAAACTTGCTGAGTTGTTTACGCACACGTGGTTCCATGATGCGAGCACGTGAGGTTCATGTGCATATGCAATGAAAAGAGTGCAACGCCGATTAGCCTCCAATTCCCCTAACCTAGCATGCACCACCTCACGATCAACTTCTTAAAACGCAAATATTTAGTGAACGAACTAAAACATCGTGAAAATGAACACATGTATTAATACAACGACTATTTAAATATAAATCAGTGTTCATCTCAGTTCAGCGATCATTGATACGTTTTCCTTTGCACAGCAACAGATCGCACTTTCGAGTTGCATCAAATTGCACTTTTGATTTGCAGCAAGTTGCACTTTTGCGCGCTCAAAGGGGAATCATTTAAAAAATGCAATACACTTTTTTTTCTCAAATATATAGGGCACCATCAGCATGATTGTATGTTCGTCGCTGAATGGGAATGAGCTGAGATTGATGCAATGAACATGTTTGTAGCAGATGTTGTTCCTCTTTTCGGGTAAGCCATCTTCCGATCAGCACTTGAGGTGAAGTCNGATCAACACTTGAGGTGAAGTCGTTAATCTTTTGTCAAATAAATGAGCGTCTCAGGTTCGCTAAAAGATATGTTAGATACTTGATTTTTCCTTTAGAAATGCTCGAATGCCCTCTTAAATTTGTCGTGAAACCCTAACTTCTAGTCTTTCTCCATTTTCCTTGTCACTGAATGTCGCCCTTCCGAGCAAGATCGACGTGGATCATTCATCGCCTTTCGATAATCATCTGTGAACGAAATCTTTGATTGTTTATGTTAGAAGTCTTCTTTTCGGATCAGACCATACNTTCATCTCAGTTCAGCGATCATTGATACGTTTTCCTTTGCACAGCAACAGATCGCACTTTCGAGTTGCATCAAATTGCACTTTTGATTTGCAGCAAGTTGCACTTTTGCGCGCTCAAAGGGGAATCATTTAAAAAATGCAATACACTTTTTTTTCTCAAATATATAGGGCACCATCAGCATGATTGTATGTTCGTCGCTGAATGGGAATGAGCTGAGATTGATGCAATGAACATGTTTGTAGCAGATGTTGTTCCTCTTTTCGGGTAAGCCATCTTCCGATCAACACTTGAGGTGAAGTCGTTAATCTTTTGTCAAATAAATGAGCGTCTCAGGTTCGCTAAAAGATATGTTAGATACTTGATTTTTCCTTTAGAAATGCTCGAATGCCCTCTTAAATTTGTCGTGAAACCCTAACTTCTAGTCTTTCTCCATTTTCCTTGTCACTGAATGTCGCCCTTCCGAGCAAGATCGACGTGGATCATTCATCGCCTTTCGATAATCATCTGTGAACGAAATCTTTGATTGTTTATGTTAGAAGTCTTCTTTTCGGATCAGACCATACTGACAGATGACAATTTCAAGCTCGGCGATTTCAATTAAACGAAGGCCTCTTCGAGGAAATGAGCAGCTGGTTGCGCTTACTTTCGCCCCATTGGTCTATCTTAGTGAACTTAACTTCTATTATTAAAAAGTCATGATCAAGAGGAATAGAGCAGCGCAGCACTGACGAAGTTTCCTTCTTGGATCGTCTCAAGTCTCTTTTGACTCCACCGATAGCTGGCAGACTGCCCAATTAACTTTCAAGAGATAATCAAACATCTTGCGTCACAATGACATAAATGAGGCTTAGCTACGGAAGAAAACCAATATAAACATAACAGAGAACGTTACCAACTCTAAAAAAGTAAAAAAGCGAGAATTTCTCAGGAAAAGTTCATCACTCGATCTGCTTCATACTGCAGTCAGTTGATCTGGTTTCTACGGAAATCGGATGTGTAAAACGTCATTTTCTGGTTTTATACCGATCAGATGCGAAGCACGAATGAGGATATTCAAGCTACCTGTGGACGAAAGTACGACTACATTTTAGCACTACCATGAAGCAGCTGGCAGTGAGGGGTACAAGGTATCAAGAATTGAAATAATGCAGCCCACCACCTCTCTCAATCTTCAGCAGCAGCCCGAATGTTCGCGCTAAGTTGCTTGCTGCAATGAGCTAATCTGCCGTCTTTGATAATTGCGTCAAGTAATAATTTATTAATGCGAATATCCTATGGCGGAAATTTTCCATGGTGAAAGCGACCATGAGAGGAATCGAATGGAATTGGCAAATACAGGCGACATGGTCTTTTCCACGAGAGCAGCTCACAACTCACGGTGGGCCACACAAAAAGCCTTAAAGAATATTTGTCACTCGAAAAATGCACGCTCATCCGAACCCTCTTCACTGCAAGTACCCAAGTGCTCCATACACTCTTCCACCTCTCAGTGAAACGAATTCGACAAAAAATTTTGCTATAAGCAAAGATTCCTCAGAATGCGTCAAATACACGCGATTAATTGTGTTATTCACTCATCGCATATAAATGACAGGCAACAAACAGTACGTGCGAATATATAACTCAGTGGCAATTGAATATAAAGAATGTATGAATTTTGATATGTGCTAGCGCTTCAGTGGTTGCATAGGTTTTGCGCCGAATATCGCGACAGGTGCTTAGGTGAAACGCGCGAATACATTAACACTTTGTATTGAGAAAATAGTAAATCATAATCTTATTTAATGAAATTTGTGGCTTCGTAGCAGTGATGAAAACAACGAAGAGAAATTAGCGTCGAAAACCTATTGGGACGATACAGCACGCTCCGCACAGCGTCTCGGGGTCATGGCGACTTTACTTTAAAATGATATAACAAAACGCTTCTTGAGGCAATATATTACAAGGTAGCTATAAGATGACAGCGATGCAATTAAAATTCCTGCAATCAATCTCAGTCACATGAATTATTGGGTAATGCGATGTTTGCAGACATTTCATCATTTGCATAACGTTCATTGATATTTGTAAACACTACTTGAACGGCTGAAAAACTCCGTAAACTATCGAACGAAACAAATAGTCGCATGAATCAGAAGCTACCGGTAATTGCTGAAATGAGGGCAACTACAAGATATTCGTTTTATTCATATAAAACTGTCGTTACAGTTCGGTTGCTGCCGAATATTGCCAAAATTGATACGACTATATATCTGTCTATATAGAATGATTGATTGTTAGTGTTAAGAACATCGCGAATCGCCGAATCAGGCAGCGATGTTTATGCTGACCTTTCGGCTCTTTATCACAACAACAAGCATGAAACTTGCGCGCTTTCCGAGGTTCGAAACACCAACGATGAATCGTACAACACATTACAATGCGCCTGAGAAACAAAATGTCGTCAAATATATGTACCAATTAATTGAGTAATCAAAGAGGAAACGAAGTTTCCATTATCTGAAAATATCTTCAAATAGAGGCAGAATGCACTATTTGCGAATATATAATGCAAAAAAGTCGGAAATAATACGGAGGAAATCAGCAGTGAGAGTGCAGAATGCAAATATTTTTAATGAGTCCGAGATTCGAATTTTCTTCCGATGCCTCAAATGTGAAGATTTTTGTATCAGCAGGAAATAAGCAGTGGACGAAATTCAACACCCCGACGGCTGTTGTGACTTCACTGCAAATGACTCCTAAATTTCTTTTTGAATTCAAAGACCGAAAAAAATTGACACACCATTGAGTGACGTCACTGTTCGTTCATCTGCAATAAGTGACGTCATTGTGTGATCGTCTCTAATAAGTGACGTCACTATACGGTCATCTGCAATATGCGGCAAAAATGCGTATGCGCATATCATTCTGAAGGTTTTTAACCGCGTGACTTCGCGAGATAAAAGAGAATACACTAAGATGGATTAACCATAATGAATAAGAGAGGAAAATTCAGCAACATAATCAAATACGATAAACAAGCTGAACAACTTTATGGGTGATAGTCATCTCTGGTCAAATGCACATAATAGCGATGGATATTTGCTATATAATTATTGTAATTGAATTGCTGCTGCTTTCTCACTCGAACAGATTTTCGTCCAATCTGAATCCAATTTGGAAAATGCAGCAGAGGATGAATAGATGCAAAAAATTCTGTTCAGAGAAGATAAATATCATCGATAATTCTATGCATTCATAAAGTGAGCCAATGCGCATAAAAATATGCTTAAAATACATCATTATTTAGCCAGCACGTTTGTATCGAAGTCACTGCAAACAAATTCATTTTGGTGTCCTTTTTCGGAAGAACACAAATATCTCTGAGAACAAGAGTTCCGCGCGATATAATTTAGATAAAGCGAAAGTTGAACTCGTACAAGGTATTGAAGCTAAATAGCCTTCAGAGCGCTTCAAGGAAATAGAATGTATCAGCGAAATAGATGCTTGTCGGAAATTACAAAAATAGTCAAATGAAAGGTGAAGCAGCGAAAATGTCGCATCCTTATTGATGCATATATATCACGCATTTTGAATACCTTTCACGGCGGTAACATAACTACAATAGATATATGTTAGTGAAGGTTGATCAGGATGTGGCTGCAGCTCACGGTAAAACCAGTTTTGGACTTCAATCGTGGCCACTTTAGTGGTCACTCATAAACAAATGGTGATCATTAAGAATCACCACAGGAACATCGATGAATTCGATTATAGTTTCCAATATTCTTAATAGGTTTCTGGCTTGGCAAACAGGTATATTCTATTTTGCAGCAGGTAGAAACAACAGAGGGCACTTCGAAAAAAAACATTTTCCTTTGTCGCTGTCAACGTTTCACATCAAGACAAGTAATTGGCGTAGGAATTTTGGAACGAGAACGGCTTTCAGCGTGTTTTTGTTGTTGCCATAATTGGTGAGAGTGAGAGTGTTGTTAAGTGACTGAGTTAACGAGTGCGGTGGATATTGACTCTTCGACGTTAATAGAGATGAAAGAACTTGAGACAGCCAATATGGCAGGACTACGGTAAATAAGCTTGAAAGCTATATGGTTAGTGGATGAAGCAGTTGTGACGTATGACGTCAGTTGACAGATCGCAAAAGGAATTATCAATGTATTTATTAGAGCTATAATAAATAGCTGAAAGAAAGACTGTCGCAATTGCAGCTGAACCAATAGCAATTAGTTCAGGAAGTGATCGATGAAATCGAACGGGCTGAACATCGCTTCAGTGAAGAAACAACTTTGCTTCTAAGCATGTCCGAAGGTGGGCCAAGTAATCGGTCACATGAGCACCGAATATCGAGCCTTGCCGAAACGAAATGGCAAATATGTTGGCGAGTGGAAGCCAANGGCAGAACATCGCTTCAGTGGAGAAACAACTTTGCTTCTAAGCATGTCCGAATGTGGACCAAAGAATCGGTCACATGAGCACCGAATATCGAGCCTTGCCGAGACGAAATGGCAAATATGGAAGCCATGCAGGCAGCCAACGACAAGCTCCGCAGCGTGCGATCATCGCCACCACTGCAAGCATTGAATGTTTGCGGCGTGCTGATCCATCGAGCCCCGCCCCGAGCTGCATCGCTCTCTGCGGGCGCTTAACGTCGTTACGATAAATCGCGCTAAATTTGAATGTTGAGAAATGAATCCAATTTTGAGATAACTCAATGTTTCCTATCGAATATGGTTTCCCTCAATATTAGCCAATTGCATTAATGATATTCTGCAGCATTTTCATTTAAAAGTGTTCTCAACAAAGATTTCTCATCGTCAAATTTTCAACCTTGAAAGAAATCTCTGAAAAAGGGCGACTTTAAGAACGGAGTTTGAAAGACGAGGAATATCACTGTGCTGTGCAGAATTCGCCAAATGATCCATCTCCCCAGGAAGAGTCGCCATCAGTCGAACGCACGCGGTATTTGAAAAGATTATAACTGAGAGGAAATATCTGACAACTTCTTACAAGTCAGCTTTAGGCAGAATCGCAGAAGAATTTCTATAGAGAGTGACAAGCTGTGCTTCAAGCCAACAAAAATTCAAACAGCATAGAGATTTGGGAATGCGGATAGATAGAAATTAAGATTGGTGAAGAAGCATGCCAGAATAAGGCGCTTTTCCATCCCGCTTACCTGACGAAAGAATCGCTAAAGTTGTCAGCAAAAGAGATGCAATGCCTCCATATCGTAAGTAACCTGTCCGATAGCACAAATCTCTTTCAAAGGTTCTTTTCTGGGGCCAAACCAGTGTAAAAAAGAAGGTGAACCGGTGCTAAATAAATGCATATCTACTGCCACCTTCAGAGGTATATAGTTCTTCTGTACGATGAAAGAAAAGTGTGAACTACAGAATAAGTGGATGTGTTGTATTGCACATCACTGCAGCCAAGTTGAGTGAGTGAAGCTTCAACGATTCTTTCAGACGAAGGAGCTGAGGAAATAGGCAATGACATATATCCATAAAAACGAGACTACCATAATGCACTTTTTGCGACGCAAAGCGCATAAAAATTTGTGTGAAGTATTCGAGCGAATTGACACCCGGCTTAGATTTGTTTGGCTCTGCTTAGTAGTGCTATCAAGTTCGGACTAAACGCCTAATCCGACTATTAAAGTTGAGGCGTTGAACTGCATTCGTGGAGTCATTGGTGGTGTGCATTCCACCGAAATTTGATCAAATTTCATCCTAACAATTTCTGTTTTGAGCCTTTTCATTTTCAGTTCCGTTCCATTCTTTTCTATTCTATCCTATTTTCTTCAGTCCCTTCTGTTCTGCTTGGTAGTATCATGTTCAATTCAATTTTGCTTCCCCATTCTACAGCCATTTTGTCGTGCATTATGGATATGTGCATCACATGAGTGAAAGAATGCGACAAGAGTGACGCATCATAAGCCTTTTTAATCCATTTAACAGACTAACCGATTACATGAAAAATAAAAACAACAATGAAACAATGTGCAGTGAGGCACGCCCTGGGCAACCAGCCGGTTGAATGAGTATTTGCTCGGAAAATCGTTATCCTATAAACGTTCTGTGAAAGATGTTAGTAGAAGTCGTATTATCTGAATGAATCGTCTGAAATGATGATCCCACAAAATCATATTTTTATTTGATCATAAATGTTATTTTTCCCAACGAGTTTGCATCTAATATGAGTTCGATTATGGAGTATGCGTAGTTGGTGCACCCTTGTTAGTGACTGAATGGCGAAACATGAAAATGTCTCGAAATTCTGCACTTTCGATTTCTATTCTCACTTCCTGCTTATTTCCACTCAATTTCAGGTTCTCAGTGCTAACAGACACTTTCACAGAAGTGTCGTTTGTAATTTCACTTTGTTGCCAACAGATGTTTGCAACTCATCAGAGACGCAGTCAGTCAACTTTAAATGCAAAAGTTGAGTTTGGAGAGCCGTTTTGAAATGGTGATAGTATCAAGCGAATTTCACTCAAATGACTTTCCTGACCGGCAAGTTAGCACTATCGAGAAAGCGAACAAACGCACTGATAAATCAAAACTGCCACATCAAAATTTTCAGAAAAATGGCGAGAATTCCATAAGAACAATAGACGTTCAAATTATGGGCTTGCAAATTTGCAAAATTTTAAAGCACGTTTCATATAATGAACCAAATTGACCAAATTGTTTTCGAAGATTGTCTAAAAATTCATCAATGAATTGATTATAAATATTTCAAACTCTCCGGGTCGGCTAATAAGGATCGTTTATGCTTCGTCTTCGGTATCATTTCCAACATAAAGAGATACGTTATCACAAAAATCGCCCTAGCGATAGAACACCGTCTGAAATCTGTAGTTTTTGGAGGCGCTCACATGATGTGATGTCGTCAGTCTGATGGTTGATCAGCAACATATTCCACCACTTTCGTTTAGCCGTTCGGCGAAGCGTTCTTGGTAAATTCTTGCCACTAAGCACAGCGGTGGGAGCACTCCTATGCATATGAGCGCGTAGGTTTGGAGAATTTTAGTTCGAATAGCACTGAAGCTAGAGCTGGAATCTTGAAAAGTAGTTGGATTTGCTGGATTAATATTGCATTGAAAGAAATACATTCCGACTAATAAGCGCACTTACGAGTTAAAAATGAAATCAAGACGTTATCGAGTGTGCAACTGAAATTCTTTTCAACTGAAGCTATATGCTGAAGTATTTGTGAATTTGCTGAGCTGCTTGAAAAGCGTATCATTATGAGCAAGCTCATGAGTAACTTGACTAAGGATGTGACTGCCTGATTTGGGCGACTCGATTGCAGAAACGTTATGCAGCAAGAACTCCTTTGGAGTGCTTATTAAGCGCGCCTTCTCGGATTTCTTTCGATTCGGTGATGGGCAATTTCTCGATACAAATCGCCGCATTCTTGTGTGGTAAAAAGCATTATGGAACAAGCATTTGCTTTCGTGTGATTTGAAAAATTAAGAGGAAAAGCCGTCATCAAATCGGCGACTCTTGATTCCTCACTAACGCAGCAATTTAATTCCAAACCAAACTAAAAACTCAACTTCACAGCACTCTATAATTGATCTATTTCGTGCTAATGGAGCGCTGATTGATCAATCTGTGGCAGCATCAACTGCTTGAAATGTGAAGTCACATGAGCGACGATCTATGAGCTTCTTAATGCTCTTTTACAAAGTAATTTGAGAGGATGGCTGTTTGCGAAATTTGGTCTGTTTACGGCTTCGTTTCTGATTGTTGAACTCATTGTAAGCTTGATTCACTTCTAAGCTGTTCCACTGCCATGGTTCCCTCGATCTTCTGCCATCTTCTGAACCAAACAATGTAGGGCAATTGTTGAATTTCGGCTGATTCGTGGTTGTCGAATCGGCTGAAATCGCCACTTCTCAAGATGCTTCGTTGAATCTAATTCTTTGTTACCGTATGCAAAAGAATTTTGTGTTCATAGCACGAATTATACATTTCCATTTAATAGAAAATTCACAGCAGAACAATATTCACTGCATTCATAAGGTTCAGAGTGCGTAGAGTATTTTCAGTAACCTGCGAGGTCGTTGTGGACTCGAGGATATCAGCCTAGTGTTTGAGGTGCTCCAACAACTTTCGGCAGCACCGGATGCCAACAGCATTTCTAGGCATGAAAAATAATGGTATACCTCAAATTGTCGTCCATAGCCTGCTTGGGATGAACTGACTAAGAATAGCAAAAAGAGATTTCTGTGAATGAGTGAAAGGTGCACGGGGTCAGGTAGCGAATTTCGATGTTTCTAATGGATTGCAGTGTATTTGCAGCCGACATGAATGTGCCTTGTGATAAGCGTTGGTGACTGCATTTCATCGTTTCTACCACTTTATCTGTAACATTGGCAGTTAGCTTATCAGCTCAATTCCATTTGATGAAGAAGTTTTTTTGCAGCACATCATCTTGACAATCTTTGCATCAATATAGAGTTTATTTGTGTGTCTATCTACTATGAGAAAAAAAAACAGACATATTTCATCGCTGAAATTAACAAATACAATCGAAATTTTCTCAAATGTCCAACAGCAAAGAATAAAGTGCTGCAAAAAAAAAAAAAAAACGACGATCATAATAAATGTCATGTTGAACATATAAATGCATTAACATAAAAGCATTTCATTTGTCACACAACATTTTTCAAAGGCACGAATGGTTTAGTAAAATCAATGCCAATGTTAGAACTAAAAACACATTCGTCTTCCAGAGTTTCAATTGGATATTATCAAAAATCCGAAATTCAAGATTGATGCATTCTGTGATAACCTCTGAAATAAACGATCAGGATGTTTCATGCAGCTGCAGGGACACAGACAAAAGAGCCGAAAAAGCAAGACAAGGGTATTGAGCGTATATTGGGTGAGCATGTTCTACTGAATGCAGTTATTGATGTGATCACATTGAAACACTGAAGTTAGAGCTCCATATCATCGTCGTGTAATTATTGCCCATCAACAATAAGCCTTCCCATACTTTTGTTTATGGACGGACCGTGTACTTATACTTTACTGAATATAGCATTGCTCAATTAGAGTAAATTCAAAGTGATAAATTGATAGAGGTTTCATATAGAAGTAATCTATACTTTGATATCGCAAAAATGTGACATACAAGATATTTTAATAACACGTGAGTGGCAAACCACCTGCAAAGGTGTGCACCACTCTGTGCTTCCGCCATTTTCAATTGTTTAATTAGAACGATTCGTAGCCGAAACAATTTCAAATTTCTCGTGTTATAGACGAATCTCGTTGAAAAAAATAATTCTCTGAGAATCTCTCGAATCGTTGACGTGACCAATGCAAGTCGGATGCGATGAAACGAGCGATGACTCATCGCCCGCAGATCACGTCATTTAGCATTCTCAAACATCGTTGTTGCATGCGATATGAAATAATCTAAGTCTGCAGCGACAGCTTTCAGAGATCTTTAGAGCTAAACTACTCGGGAATCTTGCCTGTTGAAATAAGCGAAAGTCGCCTAGAAGCTCACAGTTCGCCAAAATGTCAGATGCCTCTTGGATTGGCGGATATCGAATGAAAGATGCAAATAAATTTCAACAAAAAAGTGACTCCGGAGTCGCTATCACTAGCCGTCGCACAATTTTCGCTGAATTTATGGTAAAAGAAGTTCTAGAAAGTGTTGATGGCACAAGTATGCTGAAGTTCTATCGAGCATTCGCGTTGATTTCTTTCAACATACCAGCTACAAACACTTCACCTTTTTCAGCATTCCGCCCCACTAAATTCGTTTCCACACCTCTATNACCTTTTTCAGCATTCCGCCCCACTTAATTTATTTCCACACCTCTATGCAAACACATCACCACCAATATATGCTTATTTCAGTCCACGCCACTTGAAAACCGATAGTTATTGGGCAGGTACAAAGACCGTCATTGCTGAAGCTTTTGCATTAACTTTTGATATAATACACCATAGTGCTCGTTCGCTATATTATAACCTTTCAAAAAAGGCTTCATTCTTCCTAGTAAATGATGGCTCCTGTTTTCNTTCAGTTCACGCCACTTGGAAACCGGTAGTTATTGAGCAGGTACAAAGACTGTCATTGCTGAAGAGTTTGCATTATCTTTTGATATAATACACCATAGTGCCCGATCGTTCGCTATATCATAACATTTCAAAAAAGGTTTCATTGTTTCTAGTAAATGATGGCTCCTGTCTTCCAAAAATTCCTATCCTTTCAAGCAATTCCTGCCTTCCAAATAGTACTGTTTCGTATCAATTTCACGTGCAGTAATTAATCCTCATCGTAACATTGCAGTGAAATCTTTCAACAATCGGCGACCTATTTCACTTACATTAGCGTTTTTTCATCAAAGAAAAAGAAAAACTGCTTTATTCAATAAGTCTAATTAAATCAACTCATTAAAGGAGTTGATCGAGCAGAACAACGATGCTATTCCATAGCACAGTCAAGGAAGAGACTATTGAAGTGCTCTGATCATATACGTTTCTTTGGTCATTATCAATGAAGGAAGTCATTTTCCAGTGTTCAAGTAATGTGACGAATAATACAGAAATGGCAAACAGCTGCATTCAATAAAGCTTGCTTTATGTGATGCCTTCATCCAATCGTTCTAAACTCCAAATAAATTTTTTTTCGGCACGGAATCTAAGAAAAATCTCACATGTTTGAATAAAATAAGCTTAGAAAATATTTCCTGCATACAAATGACGTAGAAATATTTTTGTTATGAGGCAGTGACGATGGGTGGCTTTGTTTTCTGAAATTGAAAATCCTGTGAAGAAGCGAAGAATGAGAATGAGATGGTGAAGCATCAAACTGCATCAAAAAAACAATAGGCAACGACAATTTCACATGGCAAGCATGGTTCACTGTTGCCATCACTGAGCGAAAATCGTTTGTGATGGCTGCCTATAACATTTGTGAAGGGACATTTGTGGATGCGATTCTGCACGGCCGATCGTTTAACTTCGGCACTATATTGTTGCGAGATCGTCTAAAAAAGAAGATTATTTCATTTGGCTACTTGGCAAATCATCTCATTAGTGCATCAAATTAACATTACTGAAAAATCAATCTATATGAGGAGATGTTGTTTCAGCGAAGAGTTCATACAGTTCTGATACTAGGAAGGTTTTAAGGTATGATGATTATATTTGAGGCGTTTCCCATTGATAAATTCTTCTTTTTTTAGTGGAGTGACCTGATTTTAGTGATTTCAAAGGTCATGCATACTCCACGTTAGCTACATCCTCGCCACTTTATGTAATGCTATATGATTAGCACTATTGGCTAATGAGTTGAGTAAGCCCACAGNNNGATCCCACATGACAATCGCCAACTCGTCTAACAATCCAGATTGGTGATTCAGTGAAACAAGTGGCAATTTTTTTGCATTTATGCCACATCCACGCACTTGCGTTAGTGAATATACAAATGCCTGTTTGCTGCATAATTTCAACCTATAAGCAACGGACTCACAGGAATGAGGCATGGTACGTTCAATCTAGAACTTGAGTTTGAAGCCCTCAAGATATTTTGTGTCTGATGGAACACCCTCTGCGCGCTCTCATAGGTGAAAAAAATTGCGACTCGGCTTTATTCTAGAATCAATCGGATGCGTCGAAAAGTTTTCCTGTTTGAGGATTCATATGGCCACTCACTACCATGCAGAGCATTTACATACATCACTGCAATGTTTTTCAGGCGCTTTTGCAAAGTCGCATCTCCAAAGGGCCTCATGACAGGAGTGCGGCTGTGCCTAAATAGTATGTGTTATTTCTTTTCAGCTGCTAGAGCTAGACTGATGAAACTTGGCTAGTATTATTAGCACATTAGCTGAGTGTATTGTGCCATTTTCTAACTGTGATTCATCAAGGTTGCAGAGACCAATAAATATCTAGGTATGGAAGCTCATTTTGATATGTTTTGCAGCAATTGGCTTCTCATTTACGTCCGTCGATTTACAACGAAAGCCGATCCTTTGAATGCTTCAATGAATAATCGAACTGATCGGTATATGAAGACATCGTCCAACATGTTAGTCCCAATATTTGCTTTGCCTTGCGGGACTGCTCAAGAAGCCAAAGGAAATACAAAAAGCGCATTCTGCCTCAGATCACTGCATATCTTCACTTTCGATAATTGCATCGCATCGGTCTCATTGGCACCCGTTTCCATTTATTTATAACGCATATGGCAGCTGAGCTATCAAACCAGGATTGATTCTTTCAATCGGCAATCACGTTCATATATCGTTAAATGTAATTCCTAATTTTACTGCATCGTTTTCAAGCAATTTCGCGGCGACTTTTTGGAAATATTAATTCTCAATAGGCATAAATGTTCTAATAATTTCTGACTTTCATAGTCTTTTTATGTGTTTCATTAATAAAATACTTTATAGATGTGGATGAGTAAATTGCAGATATTCATAACGTTACGGCAGATAAATTGTGCTGATTGTTTTGACAGCATAAAAGATTTTCTCTCACTCGCAGGTGCAGCAGGTTTTTGACTCGGAAAGAAATTTTTATCGAATTCTTGGGACTATGGCAACGATCTTAAATAGCATTCATGAAGGTTTTTAATTCCAATCTTGCGTAATATGTGTTAATAATGGCAAAACGACGAACGCTGCCTGTGATGTGCACTGCGGCGATGCGATAGGAACTACGTTTTTACACGTAATGCCCACTATTCTTGATAGCTGACATATGAATGGAATCAAAAAAAAAAAGAATAATACAGTAAGAGCAGGAGGAATTGCAATCTTGCTAACCATATACTATCGGACGGCGTAAACCAGTATCAGACTAGAATAAGAAACAAATCCTCAGAAGAACATCAAAATTTCTTTCACTAACAGTTGAATAAATTTTGAGATCTCAGTTCGGATACTAAAGGTTTGAATTCTGGCAAAATAGGAGAGTCGGGAGCAATCACTTATTGTCTATCAGATTGCAGAGATGCTTATCTAGTGCGCAAGCAAACTTGAAACTCCTGATCAGCGGAAGGAAATAATCAGCGTGGCTAAAGCGGACGATAAACGAAAAATACTACCGACATTAATGTGGAACCACATTTGAGCATATGAGCCATGATTTATATATATATATATATATATATATATATATATATAATTTTGAAATGGCTCCACCAAATCAAGTGTTTATGATGTAACTATGTGACCAACGGAGTCCTATTTTATCAAGTGAAGCAAAACTGGAGTTAAAATAAAGTGTATCTGTGCGGTAAGTTATAAGCACTTTGGAGAATCATGGCATGAATGTGATTCACATACTTCCGAATATTTGCGCTTTTTTCCTCGCTGATGTTTAACTTCTCTGTTCGACATAAACATCACGCGCCTTTGCGCTGTCACAGAAAATTGCTCCGCATGTCGATTAACTTTCGAGGCGAAACACTTGCTCAAAAAACATATTTCGAAGCAAGAGGGGCACTCCCTTCAATTCACAATTCTAAGAAAGTTAAAAAGGGATGCTATTTTCTGTATACATTCTTCCATCAAAAGGTTTTTCTAAGACATCTCATCTTCATGAACCACCCATGAAAAGTACAGCGAAGAAAGAACGAAGGTGCAGTAATTTCTATTAAATGTTCCATGGTAGCGGCGGTTATAATCCCCTGTCAACCGGGTTCGAGCTGATAGATTTTTTGGACTTTCAATATGAGGTAAGAAATTGGGGCTTTAAGAAAAATAAGGAAAAGGATGTTAGGTCATCCGAATAAAGGAGAACGGTGAGAACATCCTTTCACGCCTAGGTCCGTTCCTTCTTCTAGGTAGTCCCTCCTTCCCCTAATGAAGTAATATGTGACAAAAATTCATATGCGCGTTTTTATTGATTTGGAGTACCAGAGCGAATGTTTATGACGCTCCTTTCCGCGATTGATGCATTCCATTCATCGTTTCAAAACATCAAATCGAAGAAATTTTCTTCACTCAGTTTCCTATCTGCTGCCTGCGACGGAAATGAATGAAAGCCTGCGCTTAAAGTGCGAAAACAATTGATGGATCCGTGCTGGAAAAGTCTGCCTCGTAACGAATGACGCCTACGTGAAGGATTGCTCGTTCACTGTCATCGGCTAGCCGATGTGTCGCGGCCCTGAAATCACTACCAAATATGTAGTGCTTAAATCAGGGCTATAACCACTTCATTATCTGTACCTCTACTGCAAATGTTATCGAGTAAAGAGGTGGAGGAAAAAGAGAAAATGCTGTTCAACCCTAAGCGCTCAATTCTTTCGTTCAAATAACTGGATTATGCCGCCATCTCAAAACATTCACCTGAGCGTTGGTGGTCACTGAACAAATTTTAAACTGTTTTCCTGACGGAAAGTAGGTAGTAGCCGTTGATAGCTGTGAGGACAGATAGTCCATATATCATCGAGTGTTGGGATTACGCACATGAGGTCATAAATACATTTTCTTTCCACCAACAAACAGCGGCTTTTCTCCTATGGATGTGGATATAGCAGGTGACCTGATGACGTGTAGACGAGGTTATAGCGTGCTTGGCAATGAAGCCGAATCGCTCGTAGATATATGGTTTCCGTCTAATGAGACTAAGAGAGTGGAGGATTAAAAAAATTATTTCATCACCGAAAAGTGCTCCACTAATCTGCAAACGAGACGCCCACAATCTCCGTTTTCTCACGAATAACAAATTTTTTAAAAATGTGTTCAAATTATAGGCAGAGTATTTTCTAATCTATTCTATTGCGTTCAACTCCACTGATGATGCGTAAAAGATACATCTTGCATTATAACGAATGCAGCATACTGCATCATCTATAAAGCATTAATCAATGCGAAAATACGGCCAATAATTGTGATGTTTCATGAGGACATTGTAAACGTTTGCGTGAAAGAATCGNNNTAGCACACTGTTGAATAAATATTAGAGAACGCTTTCGCATGAAGTCTTTGCGGTGATATCTAAACTTGACAACGTCAACATCGAGGGGATGGCTAGCAGATACTTACAAAGGAAATGAACGGAAGGAACGACGTGTCAGCAATATGCACTGATGAATGCTTAAATGCAGCATTCATGTATTTCCCCTTTTTCTTACTTCGGCTGAATTCTATTAACGGAAAGTGCTTCACGTTTAGCTGATGCTAATGTAATGTGAAGAGAGAAACTTGTTGAGAGAGTGCATATGTGAGGAGACTTAAAACTTAACAGCAGAGAGCAAAANNNTATTACATCTGCGGGCTGGTGAGGTAAGAAGCCAGGAATTTCGCTGCTTTCTATGCAGGGGGGAATGCACGATCATAGTTTGATAAACATTCTCTTCCTTTCCCCTCATAACAGTGTAAGTCCCCTCCACTATGCAGATGAGCACGTTTTCCACTCCATATCCTTGAAAATCCTTGAAACGCCAAAATTCCACGTTCTGCGATTTGGATCTACCTGTCCGATTCCTTTTTTTTTCTTGTGCACTCATGACGCATCTAGCAGCCACTTTCTTCTTACTTCACTGCTCTCCACCTATTCCTGTTTATTGACAAAGCCATTCCTCTGTGCAGCTAAAGTACAGCTTGAAAATAAAGAGAGGAAAATCGGCTAAGAGAAGAAGTTGCATACCAAATGGAACCGTCGAAACAATGGCAATGAGACAAGTTCATGTCGAACTTCAAAATATCCTGAAAATTTAAAGCGGTGCTCACTTTATCGAATAAAATTTTAACCGAAGATCGAGGACAATCGACAGTTTCTTTGTGTATGTGATAGAATATAAGCAGGGTATCTTGTGTTTACACCTCAATAGCTGAGGAATATGTATCCACCTGCGCGCTCAATCGGACTATTTTTGAGGTGGTAAAAACAATCATCAAACTTCAGAACTGTGTAGAGCATTAAGTGGTTTTAATGTGATTGTGTAACGCTACAGGAAAGCAATTAGCAACACAGGTTACATTTCCGAATGCTTTACATAGTATCGGTTGTTTTAACATCTGCTGCCAACAATATACCCAACTGAGTATTTTAGTCAATTTTTTTTCGCTCGCAATCATGCATCGCAGTTTTGCGAAAAAAACTTTTGCGGGAATCTAAGCAATATGAATCGAGGCGATTGGGTGCAATGGCGTAAATGTCGGAAAAATGAATAGCTAATAAGGCTTACTGGAAACGTGTTCAAGACACTTAAATCTGCGCAACTAAGAAAGCTTCTCAAAACGTATAAACGCAGATAGTTTAACAATATTTGAGGCCGATATTCTTCAATTTTAAGAGAACTGCATGCCGGCCGCCGACCACGAGAACACCTGACATAGCCACTTATTGTCTAAGTTGTCTACTGAAATTTTTCTGTGGTAATTTGCTTCAGCAGACTAAATAGAGAGCGAAGTGAACAAAAGCGGCGAGGTTCGTTATACGCATGACACGAGATGTTTCTTTTGCGTTCTGCCACCATGCAGACGACAGATTAGGCAACAAAATGTTCCGATAAATGAGTAATAATGTTTCTCCATATAGTTACGGTTTCTGTTCTCTGGCTATTCAGCAGCATTACATCGAAACAACGTTCGTGACACTTCCGCCCTTTAAGTATGTGGACTTTGCACATTGTTATCCAAATGCTTCTTCACCTTGGTACTTATCTGATAGCTAATGAGCAGCTTTGAACTCGAAGAGTCCATGTGAGTCATGGATAGATCCTTGCATGCCTGCATGAACGATGCGAAGTTTTCTTTATTGACATCAGAGAAAGTGATCGCAGAATAATGGAACTAACAAGTGAAATAACATATGGCGTGAGACACTTCGATTTCTTTATGCACCTTGCAAATAAAAGACTTAGAAACGTGACAGAAAGTGGCATTGCGACATTGACGGTTTCTTTTGCAGCGGAATATTTCTACAAGTGAGCCTTAAGTGAGGAATATTTAGTGTGGCATTGAGTGCCATAAAAATAAATGGAAACGATTACTATCTAGACCATAGTTGTATTTGCTTTGGCATTTTTCTTCAGTGAAACAAGCGGTCGCTCAGGCAACGGAACTTTGGTAGAGAGGACATTTCAAAGCAGTCAGCACTTGGTGCACATTCGTAAATCCACCCATCCTGTCAGTTCTTTTCTTGAGTCGCAAACGGCTGCTGTAATGTGCTACGTAATGTGTTTGTGTTCCGCTCGAACGAACATTTGCACAATTCTCAAAAATATGAAAACGCTATATGTTGGACTCTTCTAACTGCATGATATATCTGTTGAATTTTGAGATCACACTCTATCCCACATTCTATCCTACCCCCTCCCCCTTTTCCCCTAGAAGTTCCATAATTCCAGCCTCAGCGATTCTCAAATGTGTAACTATTCAAGAGATAAGCAGACAGACACATATATGCATGTAAGCGCACCGGCAACGCATCTCCTTGATGTGCTTCTGCAAAAATGCTTAAGAATTTGGTGACTAGCCTAGCAAATAGTGTGGGATATGATCGATCTTTTAAAGCAATCTGTGTAACTGACCGCCTGCGATGAACAAAGCTCTCGAAGATGACTGATGATAATTGCTTATGTTTTCACAAGCCTTTGTGTAGCCTTTTGAACCGCGATTAAAGAGAGCCTATTTAATGCATTTATACGAAGAGACAATGAATATTCTCCGCTTGTAGGTTTTCATTGTGAGTTTTCGTCATCAGTGCAGTTGCGAAACCTTACATGACATTTATTTTTCTATGGTTTGATCTCTTGTACCACATCTGCGTTGCAAACGAAGCATTAACGATCGCAAATGCGTTTTTATAACGTTTCTAACAACGCAGAGTGGAGCTTCTTTCAGAATTGCGCTTCCTTTGATAAAAAAAAAAACTTTCTTGATTCTTGGTTCATTCCAGCGAACTTTCTCTTCCAACTCACATTACATGAGCCTCACAAGTATCAACCGAAGTTGCTTTGTCTGTTCCTCTAAATTCAATCATTTCAATGTACGTACGAAAGAAGCGATTGAGATGAAACTTGGACCNAAATTCAATCATTTCAATGTTCGTACGAAAGAAGCGATTGAGACGAAACTTGGACTACATAGTGACACCTCGTGTTTCGGCCATTATTAATGTTATCGACTTATTTATGAGTTTTTCACTCGTTAGGTCTCAAATGCAAAACAATTCGACCTGCAACTAATGAGGTACAGCTCAGGACAACTCTTGTGTAATCTCTAGTCTGTGAAATCAGAAATCAGCGCCTTTTAGGAGCAGCCGATTATAATGATCTCATTGTTGCCGGCAATATTTAGCGAACAAGTTGGCTTGTTGACACAAAACGGCAAAAGTCGCATTATTGAAGACAAATTGTTACTGATTTTCGTTTGTTTCGCTTTTTGCCTAAAGTGAAAAAGGTCATTCCAGTCTCATGTATAGCTTTGCGGTTCATTTATTATATTATTTCATATACATATATATATATATATATATATATATATATATATATATACATATAT
>JAARMF010000629.1:0-27823 GCA_022844705.1 Toxascaris leonina | reverse complement strand
GGGAGGCGAAGAGATTTATTTCTGATGAGAAGATCGATTGAAACAACAATTAGTGGAACGAGCCACATTAGTGGAAAGTATAGGAGACCACCACGGGCGTGATTGCAGAGGGTAGAAAAAAAGGCTAAAATACGAGTGAATAAAAGTTTGGCGAGTTGCTCTTCATCGAAGAAGATGTCTTCATGGCATCTTTGCGACGCATATCATTATATCGCATTAATGAGAAAAATATAAACTATGCCATTTCGATAATTTCTATGTAACCTGAAGAAAAGTGAGCAGAAAAAATCCAAAAATTAAACCTTCCTCTGATCGTTCATCGGTGTAGTTGATTCAAGACGCATGTATCAACGAAGTTACTAAAATCCGTAAAGGGACATCGTAGTAGTGAATGAATTTTCGTTACCGACTTCCACCTGACCATTTGCCATCGAATCGTAGCTGTGGCGACGAATCGTTGCGAAACAATCTTAGTTGGATCAACTGCTTCGTTTGCATTGCTAGTAAATGATTTCGTTGAATTTCGTCAACACTTTTCAGTGAAAAGAATCAACCTGTTAAGTAACTGTCTCAAATGTCATGTAATAATTTAAGTAAGCTTCCTGTTTGCTTATTTGATCCCCAGTGGAACGATTTTGGATACGGAGCAGATGCTTCACCCTCAAAAGTTATATCCTACGAATCATAAGAATAAAAAATTGCATATTTCAGTATTTCAAGAGAGTCTCTATCAATCAAACATTTATTAGCTTTCAGAAATTCACCAAAATTTTCGTAATATTGTCTGTCATCTTTTGAGGAGCTCGAGAGTGGAAGAAATGATTTCTCATCAGATTTCTTCGAAATGAATGATCAACCTGTTTACTCACTAATCTTTTAGACAAATGGCATTAAATTTTCATTAGTTGTTTGATTGAGCTGTTGAATATTTGAAGCCAACAAAAATGGCAAGTGAATGACGTCATAACACGGCAAGTGATAAGCAGCAGCTGAAAAGCTATTTATAAAGCAGACAGCGCTTTGATCTTTATGATCTCTCGTATCACAGTGCCAACCAAATGTCACCAAATACTCTAAAGATAATACAAGAATTTTAATGCGCTCACTGGTTTCTTTTTTGAAAGAAATGATGTGCGACAATCGAGTTATTGAGCTTCATCGCTAATGTACAAGGTAGTATGTTCACAATGAGCTTATCACTTCATAACATTATAGATTCATAACGTAACAGAAGGCATATTCATAACGTTAAAGTCTGTAAACAAAACATATATCTTCGTCTATATATTTTAGAAGAACCGTTTAGACCCTATAACCAAGTTTATACGGAACATTTTTCGCAATAACCTCAAAATTTTATCGTCGCACATTTTCACTATGAGGGCATCCAGGGAATGGCACTTTTGTGGCACGTTCGAAAAAAAGTTTGCCGACATGCGAGGTTATCGATTACGTGAAACACTTTAGTGCGCTTTTTTGTTTCTCAATGGCATTTCTTTCGACAAATGTTGTCGTTCCCCCTTTCTTGAGAGATGCTCATATCCCGCTTCTTATAGTCCTTTATTAATCGCTCACCTCGGCACCACTGGTTGCTGTGTACATGGAGTGGACATCGGTATGTAGAACACTCCTTGCAGAGTTCTTGATAGTGGTTTGGTTGCCTGGCGATGACGCAGTTCGTCAGAGATAGCTTAGACTTCTTCGTTGGATTGCATTTCATTGTGAGCATTCCACACTCATGAATCCTGCCAGTCGGGGAACATATACTTCAGAGGAAGGGAGTACCTCTTTTATTTATTCACGAAATCATTCAACCTAATGAAAGTCAACGTATAGCCTGCAGAAGCTCTTTACCAGGATCGACCACCAAACGTGAATTTCTATGTAGGCCGAGAACTAAGCCAATTATAACTGAGCAAAACTCGTTGTATAACAGTATTCTTCGGAATCTAAGAATCTGTCAACCTGATTTTCCTAATGATTCGATAAAGAAGTGGTGATGAAAAGGTATAATCGGCGACATGATGGTGACTTATTGTCAGCTGACACTCTTTGATCAGATGCCTTTATGACCCTTTCGAATGTTGAATGAGGATTGCTGATGGGCTTAGAAAGTGCTTATGAATAGGAAACGAGTAAATAAGCCGTGTTTTTCGTGGGCTATTACAAAATTCTTTGCAATGGCACGCATATATTCAGAAAAGAAATTCGGCTAGCAGTTTGAAAACTCAGGGGCGAGTTCGATCTTTGCTTGTATATATTCCACGACGAAGATGATCCTCGAGAGATCGTTTATCTCTCGAATAAATGAGAAAAGTTCACAAAATAAAGAAGCTAAAAAACACAACTTTTAAAGTGACACTGATTTAATTTCGATTTAATTTGATGTTACTGTAGGCCACGAGTGAGAGAGGGTAAATTTCCGACTAAAATTAGTTAAAATGATTCATTGCAATGATCGGCCGATCCATAGAAGTCATTGATTGCAAATTTCCCACTCACATTTCTTGTCCATAATGAATGCAATAGAAATTGCAGTATTAGCCACTTGAAAAATTGGAACATAGGCGAATGAATGCATTGCACTTGAAACAACGTTCATCAACTGATTCATCCACAATTTGCGAAGCTCGACACTTCCCATTTGGCAATAACGATGGAATCACTTTGTTTGAACAGATGCACAAAACTACTTTGTACATTCAAATTGTGAGAGTGCTTCCTCTTGTGCTCGTCAGTTTGATATTCAAACACCTCATTTTTTACCAGCAAATCTTATTAACTACCTTCCTTCAGACAGAACAAAACATTCATGAATAGCCGAAAGGATATGAGGTAATTGTGAATCCCACATTATCTCATTTCGACTGCTCAATTTTTGTAACAAAGGCTGTGCATCACATTTTTTTACATCTGTTTCCCCACTCTCTTCCGCGTCACGAATTAATTAAGGGCAAGCGGATCTTGTTTAATTCTGTTCACCTACATCACACCGCTGCTACCTTGTTTACAATATATTCAAACACAGGAACCTACGTGCCCAGAATGATGTCACTGGAAAACAGAATCGAGTTGGATCAGCATTTTGAGCTGCCAGCATAGAGAGATTGAAGCTGACGGCTCCATCTTTTTGAGCATCTTCCAATCCAATCATGCTGAACCGTAGAAAAAAACGCCTCTTAGCCTTTCCTTCATCATTGTTGACTTGATTCTGTAGAAAAAAAATTCATGGTCTCTATGATGCAGAAACTCTTCCACGAAGTTTGGTATTAACTGATACTTCATCAGTTACTACCAATGCTTCACACCTAATGAACCCAATTCTTTACCATGTTGCGAAATAATCATCAACATACACTGTGAGCATCACTTTGAATAAACTCATTGCAGGACACGTCAGTACCATCCGGTTGCATTAGAATATAACGTCGGTCACTTATATTCATGCGGTGCAGTGAAGCATAATCGAATGCTTGCAATGCACTCACAACAGTATATCCATCGCAATGATTCATTTCTATGAAGCTTCCTTCAAGAGAGACGCAATGATTGTCGTAGCATACTTACCGTGTTTGCAAGAGATTATAAGCTTATGCAGCACTAATAACATGCAGCACAGAGTGATAAATTACACTAAAAGAGCAGTACCGTGCAGTAAATTCGCCATTTGCAGTGATGCGTACCACTCCGGCACAACGATGCAACCGTCTGAGAATGTGACATTTGAGAAAATGCCGAAATTGGAGTCTGCCATTACTTGGTTTTATAAGAAGTCGCAGTGCATGGTTTGGGCATTGGAAGGTGCAAAATCGGGGACGAGTGAATACAATCGGTAAGGGATGGCGTGAGGCAGTATCGTTTAGCACAGAGTTGAATAGGATAGCATGAGGCCAGTTTGTCCTACTTGTTCTGCAATATCTCAAGCTGAGGATGTTGACGAGGAAGTATATGCTTTTGAGACGAGATTCTTGGGGAGAAAAAGGAAAGGAAGATTCCGAATTGCCGGGGATGACGCGGGTAGAGGAATTCCAGACCTCGACGGACGAAGAGCTATAGTTATTCGCGGACAACAGATCAACAAGAGACTAGGTCAAGCAGAAATTGTGAGGGATAAGCTCAATGCCATGTAAAAAATAATTCTACTGTAGGTCGTCAAGATCAAGGTTACCACATCAAGGGTCTACCAGCATTGCTTCCAAACGCTCTATCAGCATAACTTCTGTTTCACAAAGCAACATGCAAATTCAAAAAAAAATTCCCCCAGAAAGTCATAGGAAATGAGAACGAGATATGAGATCGTTGTTGCTGCTGCTGGAAGTTTATAATACATGGAGATGTGATCGAAGTGGATGTCGTTGATAGGATTGCTTTGCCTTATTTTCACCATCTGGCAGGTATGTTGCGCTAAAGTGAATATATAAGTCCTTCGAGTGGGGATTCGTTTGTTTGCGGTCACTCACTGCCTCGAGGTGAGGAGTTGGTGATTATTAATTGAATATATTTATTTCTTATTTCAACATGACTTAGTGTAGTGCTGACATAGAAACACACATAGTAAGGATTGCTTGAAGACTTTTGAATTAATTGATGCACAATGATGGACGTGGCAATATGTTTTGGCCATTTCAGGATAAAAATGCTTTTGATGGATAATTGTCTGGAATGAACTCAGAAGATGAATGTCATTTACCATCTCATTGAGCACCTCATTAAAGTGATGCTTAAGTGGTTTAAGATTTATGACGCCACTGCAAATCAAGAAACGTTTCTTCTTCAAAACACTTTTATTACGACAATCAACATTTGACTGCGAATAATTCCTAAAGACTAATATCGCTAATCAATCGAGAATATTCGGCGACGAGACCTCAGTTCATTACACCTGAAACCTCGTTAGTCGATGCCAAAAACATGCTTCTTCGCAGGAATTAGTATGTGCTCGACACCAACTACGTAGTCATAGGTTGTCATGCATATTTCATTCTATGAAATTTGTTTTAGAGAGCATACGTTTCTGAGATCGCCGTCGGTCATGGCATTCTAGCAGTGGTCACTTCTCCAAACAAGCATCTGTCCGAGGGCAATGCTCATGCATATCCAATGCTCATTTCCCTGCCTATGATAAATTGTGTTCTTATCATGTAGCCTACATGAAAGCGGCACTTCCTCTCCGTATCTTAAGTGTGCGCACATTCACTGATGCAAGTGAGTATGCCCATTTCTATCGTAAGTAGATGCGTAATCGACTTCAAATGACCTCAATTATCGAGCATGAATATCAAAATGGAGTTTCCATGATAAGCAACGCAGTCTATTTTTAAATATTTCAGTGAGATAAAATTTGTCTCATAAATACTTCGCACAATAATGAAACTGCACCGTTCATTTGGTTGAGATGATTTAATGTGCGGCCATGTCTTGTAGTGATGAATGCACTGCAGGAATGAAGGAGCATAGGTGGGGAACAAATGAAAGGAAAGTGTCACTGATAGAATGAATATTGCAATTCAGATGAAAACTTCCACTGCTCTGTTGACTAGACGTTTTTAACTCATTTCGCCTGCATCTGTAAATAAGCTTGAATGTCTATTGAACAGGACAACAAATGAACATGATTCTGCTATAGTGTATTTAAGAATACAGCGATATACTCATTTTCATAGGTGTCAATTGTATTTACTGCAAAATGTTCATTATAAATTGCTGTTGAGATAAAATTTGCTGCATTATCGCTTCGCATCCTAGCAAAATATCGATGATGCATTGTGTATTTTGCCGACGGTATGTACAAAGGAAGAATTATAAGCAAAGTGTAGAATGGGAAAAAGGTGAATTGACAGAAATTGTTGAAGAAAAATGTCAAATGACACTGAAAGGTTCGATGAGGAATGCTTCATCTAACTCATGATTTCCGCGTAAATAACATGAGCGATGCCATTTAACAATTGAAGCTATGACTATTCGGGCGATATCATTATTTTATGCATCGTGGAATTGCATTTACTGAGAAAATTACGTGGCAAAAGTGTCATCGTACAATTGGAGATTTCAGTTTTCGCCATAGAAATCCTGCACCACAATAATAGGAAAACTATTGAAAGAAATGCGAAAGTTGATAGAAGTGCACAGGAAAGTAGGAGAGGAAGCTTGAATAGAGATTGGCTGTTGTCGTTGCTTGCGTTCCTTGCAAGTTCGATGTGGAGTCATTTGTTACGTCGCGATCTCTTCAATACTGCTATGGACTTTCCTTAAAAAATCACACAGTGAAATATCTTGTCCTGTTTGCTCATTTGACTGAAATTATAACTGAGTGTTATATCGATGAGATGTTTAGAGAAAAACTGCTAAGGCGAGCTCGTTCGCTGATACGAATTCAGCTATCAATTTGAGGTAAGAACGCGATTTGCTGCAATATATTAAAGTGGTTATTAGCTTCATAAATAATCTGTGGTCATAAATATTCCCAAATGTAAGCATTTTGCAAGGGGATTTTTGTTTGTTGAAAGATTTTGTCCCTTGAAAAAAAAACTGTTTCGTTTCCAAATTTGCCTGAGAACTACAGAGGAATCAAACTGGCGTAGTTGCTGAACTTCAATTTGCAGAAAGTGCATTGGAAATTATGCAGCGTTGAATTTAGAACCACAGAATTTTGCAGCTTTGTTAAATTCGAGACGCTGATTTTCGAGAGTATCTGATGGCCAGCGGAAATAATTGGCGCCACAAAAAAGACGAATGGCTTTAATGCTCGGATTTACACAAAAGTGGTCCATTAAGAACTGGTTAAGAAGTCTACGAGAACCCATTTTCACAGAAACTGGATCAGAGAGTTGTGGAGATTGTTTATTGAGGGAGGCGGTTCCTTATCAATAAGGCAGTCAGTAATTTGCAAACAAATGAAATTGCCACACTTCGGGAGATATTATATTGTTAGATATATTTTACTTGATATAGCTGCGATGGAATTACAGTTGACATGACGTCTGGCAACAGCTAACCTTCGAGTTGATGTGCAAAGATTTATTCACGAGATATACGCACATGCCTTGCCAACATAAAGGCAGGAATACACATAGTGATTTAGTAATGTATAGACTGTTGTACTTCGTTGTCGGTAAGAGCGTTATTCCTTCACAAATAAAATAAGAGAGGTCAGTTTTCATCAATCGAAACTCTTTTCGAGAAATGATCTCTGTGCATTTTGAAATATGTGATTTCGTGCCTGAGCACATGAAAAGGTCACTGCACAACAGTCTTTTGAAAGGTTTTGACGGATACGAGCCGTGCAGATGAGATGGTTTTTTGAGATAAGTGCTTTTCGCTGTGCCTATCGATGCATTGACGAAGATTGGTCTAGGTGATCAGCTCATGTGATTTGCAACAGCAATATCACATGCTAACGTCATCGATGCCACACGACTGATGAGGAAATATTGAAAGGAAAGGATACTGCGCTCTCTTAAGGGTACGACAGTCAACACACAGCAGTGTTTGCTACACTGCGGTTGTTAGGGATTATCCTTTAAGCATGAATATCTCAAGTTTAAATGCTTCCAGATGAGGACAACACCAACAGTTCCGAGCAGAAATATTGCAATTCTCGAGAGAGGATGTAAATACGTTGCATTTTGATTTTAGATATTAGCGACTTGAAAAAGTGAACGAATCATTCAAATTGTCACAAAGCAGTCTATTCAAATTTCGTTGCCCTTTGATTCATGAATGTGTTTTTTGCTAGTTGTTTGCTTTCTATTAGCGGATAGAATGCGATTTTTTGCTATTATTGTTGACAAAAATTGGCGATGTATTTAGAGTGTGATCATATATACATTTCCGCTCAGAAACGAGCAAAAGAAGAAGATAGAATTGTGAATGAGGAAGGATGGGGAATATAAATGCAATAAAAAATAGTGTGCGGTTTGACAGACGCAAACAATTTTGGAAAAAAAAAATCGCATTCATCATATGCCATCTTCGAATGAAGAGGAAGATTTGTCTATCGTTTGCACCTCTCGGGAGTGGTGTAATTTTATACACCATTTTCTATTTCCCCCAAAAACATGTGGGAACCGTTTCGCAACGTTAAACCTGAGTGTAAATGCAATATTTCTTACTGCACGCGATGAATGAAGTTTGTGGATGACATAAACAATTGCCTATTCGTACATGAATAGTGTGTCAAACACTCAACCAGCATAGGTAATAGTTGACGAAATGAACTGTGAGACTTTCATAGGTTCGATGTCACAACGACACTTATATATAAATGGGTATAGCAAGTTACGAATGCCAACTTTAAAACCATTAATCGTTGTATTTATGTCGAGTTTGTGGCAAGAAATTGAAACACGAGGTAGGGCGTGTTGCTCAACACTTCAATTTAGTCATGTGTTATGGAATAATTAGTGATCAGTAACGATAGTGCTCAAATCTTATTTGAGAATGGATAGATGTACATAAACAACCAAAGCAAATGTCCTTACTGCATCAAAAATGTTGTTTATTCTTCTCGAAATAACGTCGAAAGACGCTTCATCTTATGCCTTACCAACATGTTCCTTAAACAAGAATGTTAATTGAAATTGGGCAGGCTAACTGGAAATATTGGGCAATGGAGGCTGATATGACTGATATATTTCACATCCTTATCAGTCGCATCAAAATTTTACTTATATCAACGGTATTAATTCTCATCAAACATCTTCGCATACAGCCATTCGATGCAACAAATTTGCAGCTAGAGGAAGTTCTCTTCCTATAAGAATTGACCACTCGCGCAGGAATTTCAACATGCGTCTAATAGCTCTCAATAAACTTATGCTTAAAAGATTTGAAAGCTTTGCATCTAATGAAGTCGCGATATTCGGACACCTCTGTATATTATACTTCGGTATAATATATTCAGTATTCTTTCGCTGAATATTTCTAAGCATCGGATCTTCGAACTCTTGAGGGTTTATTATGAAGCATTCGTTGAAATTATGCGAGCGCTGATCGATGTTTCATACCTATTCAGTTTCCCTCGAGGATTTGCCTCTTCCGCCGTTCGCTCATCGATACTTACCAAAACATCACTTAGCGAGGCAACTGGAAATTCAAGAAATAATTCAACAGGTTTAAATTGCTATAACCACTCGATCAGCAGCACTCTTCTTCCGGGATGGTCGTACAGCAAATGCTTACTAACAAGCATTATTGCGAAATAAGAGCCGGATGAAACATCACCAGAGTCCATAATGAAGGTTTATGCAAATATCTGAGGTAACATAATTAAATATGATGAGTTTATTACAATGAATTCTGCAAATGCAAAGCGTTGCATTTCATGACTGTTAGATATCGAAAGATGTTTCTTGGAATTGTTGCTTGAAAGGCCGATAAAAGTGTTCATTGCATCAAAGCAGTTAAAAATTTGATGAGTCATATCGAACATTAGTTTGTATCGCCTTCTATCATGAAGCACCGCTCAGAGGGAAACATTCGCATTCTTTCTGGATGAGAAGCATCGACGGATTCCTTCCACAGTATCACTTCGCTCGAAATTAAGCAACACCTTTTGTGACGCTCTTGTTAGATATGAAATAGGAATTTCTTGCCGAAAAATTACATCGTGTACGATTTATAATTTAGACTGTTTAATTCAAAGAGTAAACTATATATAATGCAGCATATACGGTATTCTTTGAGCTGCAAAAACGGCTGATTTATGAAAAGTACCATCGAGAGCTTGTATTATGCCAAACATTCAACTTCTATAAGCTCATAGCAATTGAAATTGAACCGAATATTGTTTGTTTACAACGTCATTGCAGCTCAATCTCAACCTTACGCCTAATAATTGCATTTTTTTATTGACTATGATTCTTGTGGCAAATAGATGAGAGAGCCGCTAGGCAGTGGGAGGAGAAAGACGCTAACAGAACACGGAAAAGAGCATGTGTATGAGCAAGACGTGTACATGCAACAAAGCATCGAACGAAATGTCAGCGCTGACGTCAGAAGAACAGCCGAGCATACGCTCCGGAGTCGGCCAATGATCCAAATGTCGATAAAAAGGGAAAGTATCATTTTTTCCATACGATTGAAGCCACTCACTAGAAGTCTTTTTCTGCAAGAAGGGTATTTTGACATGATGCGGAAACGTTCACTGAATGCTCCATTTGCTTGCTCAGTGTCCGAGTATTTCTCGATGGCTTATCGCATTTTCCGCACACCTCAGCACATTTTGAAGTCGGTGGACATTTTCAGATATACACGAGATGTCAATTATATGTTGGACATCATTTGTCCTTTTAATACGTTTACACCGATCACAGAGCAAATTTATATGTAATCGGCGGATAATGCAATAAGTTCGTCTTTGAGAAGTCTAATCTTCGGAAATTTGAAGGAGACGTCAGAGCACTCAGACATGCGATCAGAATTTTTTAAACTCAATTGTTATGTGGACATTTCGGGTCGCTCAACTGACTCCATAAGTTTCATAATTCTTTGGCCATGCGAATATATATTATGTTGGCAAGTACACGTAATAAGTGAATATGTAGGCACAAAAATAAACACAAATATAAATACCGACATAAAAGAAGAAAGCGGGGAGGCAAATAAATGCATAAACAGTTGCATACGTCTCTCCGATTATATATATATATATATATATATATATATATATATATATATATAATCCGTGGAAGAATTTTGGCCAACGGCGTTTGCACAAAGTCAAACATGTGTGAAATTCAGCAGCATATGTGAAAGCAAATATATGATGCATAGTGAAATTACTGGCCTGTTTACGACTTCGACCAAAAAGCACTAATGAATTTTCATTGCTGAAAGATGGCGCAAGATGCTTTTACTCACGCAGACGTCATTATTTTGAAGGATCAGTATTACTGGAAAACCTGTCTTCGTTGCATTTACCTCGCTTAATTATGGATGGCTTTACAATCGATATGTAAAAATTGTTGTAAAATGATAATTATTTTGCGTCAAAAAGCAAATAGATTGAAAGCGGTCATTTGCGAGATGGGTCTCTGCAAAAAAAAAACAAAAAAATTATTTTATGAATTTAGCGGTAGTGGCCGATAACTCTGCATATTCAAGAAACGATCGCTCAGTACTATTGAACAATTTGAAGTAAGCTCAGCTGGCAAGAAACAGAGAGTTATTCTCTGAAACTGCGCAATTCTGACGGAATATTGCAGCTTAGAAGCAAATCTTTTAAGGCTATGGCGATTTCAGCTTCCATATTCGGCTTGAGGTAGGTATATTTGTTCCATGGTGTTGTGGAACAATCACTAAGATAATGCAAACTGTTCCATGGCTCAAATGCATCGTAATTCTCGGCTATATTAATCTAGTGAAACCAAACTAATGCGTCAACTATACGTTAAGCGAAGAGAAGAGACCACAAAATTAGAAGCGCATTGTTGAAAGCTACCAAGTTAGCATGAAGCTCTGCTGACTGCTGGAGAGTTCATAGCAGCTTTTGCAGTCGCAAAAACTTTTGCAGTTGCGATCTGTAGATAGTTGATGCGGGTGGATTGTGCTGAACACACTTTCAAGCAGTTCATTTTTATACTTCGATCCTGTGCATTTTGCAGTTTTTGCAAAAGAAGCTCAATTTTGCAACGTAAGAGTTGAGTATACGATGTGTTTCAGAGTTAACACAGAATTAACATAAGCGGTGATCTCCTGGGTGAATCGTTTATTGAAGATTTGTTGGATACGCTTTTGTGCATTCGAGATAAAAATATGGACTGTAGAAGAACGTCTGTGTGCCATTTTAGAAGCAAGATCAAGGTGCACTAATTGGATGCTTTCGAAGCGTGCAGCTGAAACAAGAACTTTATAAGGTCACCAAAATTTGAAGCCCAATATACTCAGATGTTGCCTACTTTCTATACAGAATTGGAATTCTAATGCAAAACCGTTACGTGTACTTAGATGTGCCATGAAAAATGCAGATATAAAGTTGTCGGAAGATTGGCTGCGTTCTGATCAAAAAGGGATTTCACTGGGTGAAAGATTTGCAAAATCATCTTCTTGGATGAGAACAGGCATAGTGCTTAATTTCGTAATGCCTTTCACTGGGAAACTCATGCAAAACATCGACATTAATGATAAGTGGTCTCGAAAAGGTGAAGAGCTTGCGAGAGCAGCTGACCCATTGTGAGGTATGCAACATAATCTGTTGGAATAATTGGCCGCTTCGGTCTCCAATAGCAATGAAATTTTTTTTTAAAAATCGGCAGCTTAGGTGATCATATTGACCGAAGTCATTTTCACGAAATCGACCGGTTGATGAATTGAGCATTTTTGCATATCGGGGAGGCAGCAAAAAAAAAAAACTTGACTCGCATGGAGTATTTACGGATTCGCTATAGAATGGATGATGAATAGCAAAGAAATACGAGATGAGTGGCAATGAGATCCGTTGCACACCTCATCGACATACTCACATGCTCAGTTGGCTAACATACACACACATACACACAGATATACACCTGTGCACACATGTACACAAGCGAACTCCAACACATCGGGTGAGCTTGCAACATATGCACAATATGGGTATCGTTTTTGGGTGTTTGGAGTAGCAAAACACAGTATGACGGATGAGAATGCGATAACGAAAGACTGAAGGAGTAGTGAGGCCATCCAACTTGGGAAACAGTCGTGGAATGGTGAAGTGTGCTGAGCTGATTATTGCTGATTATACTTATCAGAAGCAGTTTTACGAAAAAATTCATAGAAACTTGCTTCTGACAGTCATTTGAAGCGGAAAATAGAAAGGGACATGCACAAAGCGAGTTGGTACGACATGCGATTTTGAATTTCGGTTTTGTCGCTGATCGGCTTTAAGACTCAGCAGCAAACGGAAAAATTAACACTTCAACGTTTTCAAATTCCGATTGGCCTGACAATTAGCACAACTCATCTCCAAGTGATTCGCTTTGGTGTGACCTAATGAATGCAAAAAGAGAATGCGACTGGTGTAAAGTGGCGTGAAATTTTTGCTTCTTTTGGATGTCTTCTTCGAAATTTATGTTGCGACGCTAAAGGTAACCATCGTAGAGTCTGCCAGTTAGTATGCCTTCAATTAATGCAAAGTTGAAACTTCCGAAATGGACGTAAACAGAAAAAAGCACCTTCATGTACGCGGACATTACACCATCATAATATGCACTGTTCAAATCGGAAGTGGCTGGCTATATTTTGCATCATTTCTTTTTCCATTCGGGTGCCTCCAGCTGATTGATACATTATCGTTGTTTATTCAGAAAAAAATATGAGTAGAAAGAACACAATGAAGGGATCTTTCTGCACATCACAGCGCAAACATATGCCAAAACATGTGATAAGTTCGGAGGAAGTGTCGATTGCATCCTAGAATTCCTTTGAATAAACATGCGGCAAATGCAGCCTACAAGCTGAAGCTTTGTTTAGCGCAATCTGCACGACAACAGCTCTAGCGTGGTGCAATTTCAAATGCCCGAATTTGAATTCATTTTCATCAAAATTGAAGTTCGTTTCACGCTATGTTTCATATATGTGAAGCAACTCAATGTGATGATGGGCTGGAACCGAAGGCATTAGTCGACAGGAAGTGAAAAGTTCGCTTAAAAGTCGGTATCATTTTCCCCTCATTCGCCCTGCCACTTCATTGAAAATCATATTTGCCTGCATGTTCTTCGCCATCGTTGTCAGATAGGGAATTATATAGCTTTTGCAACTGTGCATATTGCACTTAATTGTATTTCAGAGATTATCGGTTTGTCCTTTTGTTATAAGCACCACCTGTCGGCCCTTCGCTGGCTCTCAAAAAATCACAAGCAGTGCAAGTTTCACTATTCCAATATAATCCTCACCCTATAAGTACCTGGTCTTGTGATTCTGAATTATGAAAATTAGTGAAGCATAAAAAAAGTGCTTCGAATGAAACAAAAATAGCGCAATAACGGGGATATCTCAAAGAAGGACGATACAGCTCAATGTGCTGGCGTGCTTTCCAAACACCTCTTCCTTTTGCAGCGCAGAATGATGTTACTTCACTCGCCCCTCTCCCCTTCCCTCTACCTCACCCATACTTTCACCATCTGTCTGTAATACCCTGTATCTCCTATATAAACCGCTAAGTATTAATCGAGAGCTTAGCACCTGGTGTTTTGCCCTTAGATTATAAGTCAAACTTGGCACCTATTCGATGCGTTTAGAGCATTCAGTGGAGTTCGTCAACGATTGCCCTTGTACACTTCTTTCGCGTGCTGTGTTTATTCCCAGGTGGCATGAAAAGCTTGCAATCTTATACAAAGTACTTTGAGCTTTTTACTTCATTTCATTGATTCAGTGAGTCATTCCATTGTCACCCAGTCCAGAGAGCATAGAAGTGAGTGCAACTGCTCGGAGGAAATCTTCGGTGATATTACTCACTATTGATCATTCTCCTTATCCCCGCACATTTTGCATAATACTTCATGGAAATTGTTTAAATTCGTTTATGGTTTCAAACTATGAGAGCGACGTTGCCGATAACAGACGTCTAGTGGTGGCACATTTCACTGCCGGTTCTAATGCAGTTATATTGATATGCGTCTAAATTGTTAAGGCATTTAGAGGCGACGATTTCCTTCCACTCATTCTCGAAGGCCAAATTAATCAATGTCATTCTCAAGAAGACTCAAAATGAGTGCCTATGGACACATATTTAAGGTGTCGGTACTCGATNATTCTCAAGAAGACTCAAAATGAGTGGCTATGGACATATATTTAAGGTGTCGGTACTCGATGTCGCTATATTTTCCGTATTTTTTCTCATCCCAATATTTGCAGAGCATCTCCACAAAAATCACAAGCCTAATTTGTTCTCTTCTCCAGCCTCTATTTAGTGTGCTTTATCAGTTGTTGACGAATATTTCTGATGACGAATAATCCTCTTTCGAATATAATCGATAGGGAGATAACACGCAACCACAAAATCCAATTCCCAACTAACTACATTCCTTCGGAAAGAGGGTGTTGAGAGTGAGAATACATTTCTACCACTTTCATGCTACGATCTTCACTTGCAAATCTTCTTCTCCAAAGTTTCTCGAAATTCTTCAGGACGAAACAGTTTTACACGAATGTATTGATCATGATTTCGAAGAAGCTCTCGTAGCAGACAAATTAGAAAATTCTTTTCCTGATTTCAATAACTGCAAAATAACAATGCCATAATTACTTCGATCGCGCGATTTGTGAAAGGAATCGGAGCATTGATCATTATATATAATGCTAAATCTGGAAAAAATTGCTCCCTCAGAAAATTGTTTCACTCGAATAAACAATTTTCTGGAAAAATAAATAATCGTCCTTCTCGAGAGACCGAGGATTGCCCGACCGTGGAAACTAAAAAAGATTCGTCTGACACTTAAATGGATTGCATTAAAGGTCACCTCAGCAGTACCTCCATTTAAGACTGTGCGGTAGGCTACTTTCTATACATAGTTCTCCAATGATTTCTTTCACAGCTTTGAAATACGCCGTTGAATATCACGAAGGGCAGTGGCAATTCATGAGAACAATGCAATAAATGTTTTTCAAGTCTCGATAAAGCAATGCATCTATTCATAATCGACACTTGCCGGATGCTGACGTCGATTCTGCATCGATGATACAACTCAATTATATCGGACATTTCTGCCAAGACAATGAATGCTGACGGATGTGCTTTTCACTTCGTCGAGCGTTTCATCAGAATCCCTATTGAGGCTTTATGGCGTTGAATTGACTTTCAATTGCTTCTACGGTTGCTTAGACTGCTGGCAATTCAACGTTCAATCGACGGTGAATTGTCAGCACTCTAAGCAGCACATTTTACCGCAGTGCCATTTTAATTCATCACTCCATTCTTTTCGAACTAATCTATTGGCTAACCCACTTCCGCCTACAGTAATCCGCTTTCACCGTCAGTTGCAAAATGAATCGACAATACATAGTACATTCTAGATATTTTCGTTCACGCATACACCTTTTTATTCACTCTGCATTAATTGACCCTTTCCGTATATGTAATAATGTTGTAATAATGATAGCACAACACTGTAAATTATATTAAGGTGATAGCCGTCTACTGACCCTTGTAGGGTACCCCTAATTTTTTCTTTTGCTTTTGCTAGAATACAAAAGAAATTTAGAGCACTTGAGCGAAATTTCAGCATTGCTAAGAGAAGTTTCATCAAATCCTATTCAACTCTTTGCGCAAAAAATTAGTAGTTCAAAGCAAGCTAATTTCTTTGGCCATATTTGCTTCCATCCGTTCAGGTGATCAATTAACGACACATAATCTCAGTTGTTCATTCGACCTCTTGAATATGCTGACCACTCATAGGCAGGATATTTGCCAAATTTGCATAATCCGTTCTTATGCAAATTAACGACAAGTTCTGGATGAGTTCTTTATCTCATGAAGAAAGGACTATATTACTACACGAACTATATATAACATATACTGCAAATAATTCACAATGGTTTTTGATTGGTAAGTGGCAAGTATTGATCGTTTCAGGTGATCTTCGATGCACAGCTTATTCACTCACATTAATTCTGCAAAAACACAATTGTCATTAACAAGAACATTGCTTTCATAGTTGCTTGTTTGCTTAGAATTTCAGAGATTTATTCGGACATTAATAGGAGGAAAATGGCAATGCGCAAGAAGATCGGATTTGCCCCATTTCCTTCGAAGATTGTGAGAACGACTTTCAGAGACTTGCGCAATAAAATGCCTTGCACCATAATTGACCTCAGAGAAGAAATGCTGCAACTAAAAGATTCAGAATACTGAAAAACGTGTATTTCAGTTTACGAATTTCCCCTGCAAAACAACCAGCAGCAGGTGTAGCAAAAGCGAGTAACCGCCTCTGCGATACGTAGGAGGAACAATGTAACAAGTTTCTGAAGCATCTCTAACCTACAATAACCATTTGAAATTGTCAGCATATGCTTGGTTCATCTGCTGCAAGCCGAGCTACAAGCAGTGANCCATTTGAAATTGTCAACATATGCTTGGTTCATCTGGTGCAATCCGAGCTACAAGCAGTGGTAACCTAGATTAGCCAAGTACTTACCAAAGACGAGTACCTGAACCAATCCAGTGTTAATCAGATCAAATAAAAATTTGCCTCTAATGAAAGAAATTATTCAGATCGGCGGATAGAGTTGGGAAAATTGTGATGTACCCTCAAATCTTATTCCTTATTAGAATAGAAAGGAAACCTGAGATCGGGAGTGTCACGCATCGGCGTTTTCGATTTTTGAAATACTCTTACAAGCAGAGCAAAAGTGGTCGTTAGCGCATCGGTAATGCAACTCATTGCCAGCCATACGTCCATTTATTGGGTCATCAGCACATACTGCTATAACTTCTTGGAAACCATGACAACTATGCTCGTACCGCTTCTTTCTGCATCCTGGAATGGTAATGTTTCATGAATTATATATATATATATATATATATATATATATATATGTAGATTTATATCCAGAAAAGCGAAAGTTCAAAGGTTCTATTCCATCTGATATCACTGATTTTGAAGAAATTAGAGATTATTTGAAGTCAAGACTGTCGAGAGATGCAGCATGGCCATCACCATCCATTCTCTAAAAGCAGTCTGAAGTCTTCATAGAATTCGAAAAGCTCGACGCCATGCAACCTATGGGGCCACAAAATTGGGATATATTGCAGAAGCTGACATCTAGAATACCAGCTCCTTCCTTCTTAGTGAAAACACGAGTCAGCGAGAAGCACCTGTGTATCGTAATAACTGAGGGCCGGAAGTGACAAAATTCGAGAAGCGACGACATGCAATATGGCTTTGAATGCGGTCCAAACTTCATTCGTTCTCGAAAGTATATAAAGTATTCGGAGGAGAGCACAGGTGAGGAAATCGGAGCATTGCATTCTTTTCCCTACTTGAACTCTACGATCGAAGATAAAAGAGATGCAATGCAGACTTGAGCATTCAAGAAGTTCGCTATGAAAGAAAAAGACCCACCTTCACATTGAAGGGTGAATAGGCCAATGAGCAACACCACGGTCACCTGCAAGCACATCATTGCAACTGCAAGCTTCGGATATGGAGGAAATTCTAATTCCTTTTCGTAATCACTCACGATGCACTGCTGTGAGCAATCAATGATTGATTGTGAAGTTTGTGTAATTGTAAACGATGTGTCACACACACCAGTACGTTTCAGAAAAAGAAGCGCAAGAAGCGGTCAGGATTTTTTCTTCGAGAGGGACAGAGAGAACGTGAGAAAGAGAATTCAACCGTTCACCGATGGACTAACATCATTGGATGACGGATCGAAACTCTTGATTCTACAGGCATATTTTGTGTTCTTCATAGCTGCATCGATGTTCGTGCTGACAATTCAGAGTNTAGCTGCCTCGGTGTTCGTGCTGACAATTCAGAGCCTGTATTTTTTTGCATCTTCATATAAGACAAAACCGCTGAAGACTGAGCATTAGGTCATGTGCCAGTAATTGCAAACGGTATAAATATTCTAAAGTAGCAAAGTGACAGAAAATCGATGAAAATTTGGGCCGTTAAGCAAGATGCAACGGCTTCTTCATAGAACTCCGAAGCAAGGAATGAACTCTATAATGTAATCTGCAGCCTCATTCTCAAAGCGAAGCAAATGTGCATTCAGAATTGCACGATGACAAAAATATTTTGCGGACCTATTCCATTTTTGATGAGTTTTAATAAACATCACCTAAATAAACCTTATAAATATCAGGCAACTGAGCAAAGTTAGAACAAATAGGCTGGAAACATATGCCTACCACCACTCAACTGAGGGGAGCGAAAATAAAAAAGAACGTTGAAAACTTCAGGAGATGAGCAGCAGTGAGCCACGCAAAGGACTGAGCATCACAACAGTGTTCTTTGCAGCGTGCGGGAATCAGAAATTGCGAAGGAGTTTCTGGAAATATTCGTCCCAAAGCAGAAGAAAATTTTTTTCGACGTCTCCAACGCCATTTCAGACTATGAGTAATTTCACCACTGTTAGCGCTTAAATTTTGAATGCGGCAAACGTTCTAAGACAGCATGCAACGAAAAAATATATTTATTGTAGATGGTGAAGCATTTCAGACAGTGATCGAATCATGTATTACTCAACTCAAGAGGTTCGTTCTTAGAAAACGAAAGAAAACACTCGCAGATTTCGTTCGAAATTCGTTGACCACAAAATGTTTGCAAACTTCAGCCACATTCATGCTGGCAAGTAACCGAAGTTCAATCTCATCAACGCATGATTATAGGTGGACTTTTTTGCATCGACAGCTTCTTGGATAGCTACCGACTCCCCTCAAACAGTATTTTAACGGCACGCAACCAATTAATCCATCGGTCACACTATGAAGCAATCATGCGTGATCGTCAGATGCAAAACCTGAGCAGGTTCGGAACCTTCATTGCACCTGCTCGGTGCGCACCTTCTCTTCCTCCTCCATTCCTTGGCCGCCATCTCATGATCACCGTTACATCAATAATAATGTCTCCATATGAGAAAACTCAGAAGGCTATCTTCTCTATTCACATCACGCTTCTCCATCAATTTTATTTTCCATCTTATACACGTAAATCATTCGAATGCATCTTGCTGTCTTGACATGAATCGATGCTAATGTAAATAATAAGAATAAGCTCGACGGAGAGATAATTGTGATTCCTTAAGGTGGAACGAATGATAATAGAAATGTGATGAAAATCGCTTACAAGAAACCATAGCTTCATCGTCAACGCGGAAGAACGATGTCGATAAGCGTCAACAGGGTTTGAAGCGTGTGCTAGTCGTCCTTATGAATATCGTCCGACAGCAGCATAAGATTAACTGCGCGAATCCGGTAGAACTTTATGAAAAACTACGGACGTATAGTGGTATCGATTATAGTCAACGATATGCACATCACGTAAATGCCCTCACCGTTTCCTATTCACGGGTGCAATTGGGTGGTGAATCATAAAGCGATATGAACGAGTGGCTGGTTCGTGGTGTGTGCATCGAAAACCAAAATACCTTTGAACACGCTAATTCGAGTATATTTTAGAGAAGTTTATCACCGATTAGAAGACGGAAGATTATCATATATTTTGGTTTCGGAGTGCGGAAGCAAGATGCTGGCGAATTCCGATCCAATCCCGTCGTAATCGAATCTTTTTTTTTTTTGTTTTCTGGATAGTCATATTCAGAAATAATGACCGAAAAATGCCTACGTTATTAAAATACGTCGCCGATGGATTCGAACAATGGATAGTCATGGAAGCGCATTGTCTCGATAAGCATGCAAGTGGACCAATTGAAATAATCACTGTAGACAACAAAAAGAACGAAAATCGCGTACTGCATAAGCAATCATAGCCAACGCTCAAAAAAGGCACGTACACATGCAGAAATACGGCGTTATGGCAGCGGACGCAGAGGGCCTCTTCATTCGGTTAAATGAGGCATAAATGCACGCTTGTGTTATCTGCGAAAGCGAGCAAACTTACTTCTTACATTTGTAATTGCAACACTTTAATTTCGAAGAGGGTCCTTCGAGGCCAAACTGAGTTTCAGAGTGGGGTGGAATTAAATTATAATCAGTTCGGAAAGTACAGCTGATGTATCTCTTTTCTGTCCACTATCAATCTCCTTGTCCATTATTCTACTCCTTACTTCATTTCCTTTTACCTTGTTTTGAGTTTATTGAAAGATGTTATATAGGAAAAATCTGAAAGGTTTGTGAGTACAAATCTCCCAAATTTTAACCTAATGCAATTTGCTTCTTTCCGCTATAACACCGTAAGGAACGCAAGCTTTGTCATATTCAAAAAGTAATGTTTCTGATGCACAGTTGAGAAAAGAAACATTTCCGAATACCTTTAATGCCACTGCTCCGTCCCTACGATCTGAGACATACCGCTGTTAGCGTTGAATATTCGCTAGAGAGTTCAAATTATTTAGCGCGACATTATTATTTTGGTACCTTTATTCCCCTTTTGTACTTCGACTTCTGAAAACATCTCGCAGATGCTTCACACTGCTTGGCAGTGGTTGTCGACTAATTCTCAACAGAATATATGGAGAATTAAATGCCAAACGGAATGCAGCGAGCACACCTGATAGCACAACCTGCACTTTCTCGAGTGAACGAAGAATGAGTCAGGAAATAGACGCCAATGAAATTGTATAATCTAAACTACTACTCTGAAAACTCGAATCTTACAGGCTTTTTCTCGCTCCATCTCTTGCCGGAATATGAGTGAGTTCCCAATCCTTCTCCTACCCACCTATCATTTGAGAAAAAAAATTGCTGCCCCCTCCAGCAAAACTTTCTCTGGTAATCTTACTCTGGCTTCATCAGATTCAAAAACATGCTTTGTTTTAGCAAGTTACTATTCCCGGAAGTTTAGTTTTGATCAAACCTCGAAGAGGTCAGGCAGGATTACTGAACAAAACTCACTGCTGGATTTGCTGGGATGTAAAGCCCCATTAAATTTTTTTTCGGACTGTTGCTAATAGTGGTTCAGTTCATGCTCACCTCAATGTGCATCAACAATCCCAAATAATGAAATAATAAAGATGATGCTTTATTCGGCAATACAGGTTCCAGCACCATTAGAACCGAAGCAATATATCACTATACAAATAAATGCTTCAAAAGCTGATCTCAGTGGTAATCTACATCCGTCCTAATCCCATACAACAATTGTGTCCACGTTGTTGTAGAGAAAAATGACACCGCTGACAACATTTCAACGTGCTTTTTGCGGTAGATATGCGAATATTCGATGGCGATGTGGAGCAAAGAATTTTTAATAAGGGGCCAGTCGAACATGCTTAAACTCCAATTTTTTAACGAGAAACGCCCTGAGTTATTCTATTTTCTCTACTGAAAGTGACCAATTTGCAATAACGTTCCGGGATGCAAAAGATTGAAGGTTCTAGACCGCTTTCCTTGTTGAAGGCGCTGAATCCTAGCTCGGCCTTACTCGATCATTCGCAAAATGAAAGTCAATCTAAGCATCACGATTTATCATTCATGCCTGCAGCAGTTATAGCAATAGTTATGACGGTATCATCGATTGAAATGCTATGGAGGTATGTGTGCTAGATGTGCATCGAAAGGACTAGAGCAAGGCGATCTGAATTTAGAATTGACTGAAGAGGCATTCAACGAGTACTTTAAGGGCGACAAACTTCGACTTCCGATGAAATTGCCCCTATCGGAGATAATTCTCCCTCTTGCAAAACCCACAAAGCACTAAGCATAAAGTTCATGGTTTTCGCAGTTGAGGGTAAGCATGGATAGTGGCCCAGTCATTCTCGGCTCAAATATTCAACTGATGAGTATTTCCTTATATTCAGTAAAAAAGGTGATATGACGGCATTGAAAACTAAGGCTTTTGTATTTATTCATTCCAGTCAAAAAATTTTCTTTATCCACAGATACCAAATCATGATTGAAACATTTTGGCCGCTATGAAAGGTTCCATTCTAATTTGATTCAACAGCTAATGACGATGTGGTGAGAAAGTAACTTGCGAACTACGGCAAAAGAAGCTGAAAAGATACCTAAAACAGAATGCATCAAGTCATGAAATGCCAGCAAATATTGAGGCATGCCGCAGTAATTCGTTCATGCTTCAAATGACCCGACGACTCCTGTGAACGCGAGTAGATGAAAAGACAGCGATTCCGCTCCAATAATCCCGATGAAAACCTTTAAAATGAGTAGATAGGCAGATGGAAGTGAAAAGTCGAACAGCTGGCTTCCTCGTTGATCAAGTCTTTATTGCTTTGGTCGTTTTCAAGCTCATTTTTCCATCACTCAGAAGGTGAGCAACCCAAATAAATCGCAGATTCTCAGGTTGTCTGCCATAAGGCAAGATTAGGAAACGTTCTTTGTACAAGTACTTACTGCTTTACTGTTAAATCTGACCGTGATAATTGTTCAGGAGAGCACTGTTGAAAATGTCATGTTCACACAGAAACCAACAACAAATACTACCGCTTTAAAATACACTGACCGACTTGATTCTTCTTTAAGCCGACCTAATAAGCCCTCTCAATTCTTTGGCCATTCTACGTAAGCAGCCGCTCTCGTCATTTCTATCAAAAGACTTTCTCGTTCGAGTCTGATCGAATACCGAACTTCGAGCTAACCATTGAGAAACTCCAGCTTACTTTCTTCCATTATTTTTCTATTATTTTTTCTTTTTTTGGTGCATCTGAGTGGCAAAATTGCAGACAGGGAGATTTTTAATATTTTAATGACTGCGTGGTCATGTTTCAATGTTCAAACAAATATTTCACGGACGAGTTCGCCTTGACTCGTTCTACAGGAATTTGCAGCCGCAGGTGCTGTCAGAAATACTGCGCGAAAAATAAAGCGAACGAAGAAGAAAACGCAGAAGAAAGCTGAGCAGGAACAAGAGAAAATAATTAAAGGATTTAAAAAGGGCAGCAGGGCATTTGGATGTGTGAGGAATTTGTTGGGCATTTAACTTTTTTTACAACAAAAGGTCTGCCNGCGCACGAACAAATATGTTGTTTAGGAAGATTCTCAAGAAAGATGATATATTTTCAGGTGTGCAAACTTCTTCAACATAAATGCTACAACCCTATCCACCGGAAAGTGGTCATGAATAAGAAGCTAAAACAAACGGAGCGCAAATGCGGGCGCACAAGTGACACAACGTATATGGCGTAGGCGGAGACGACAACCCACCACTGCCGTTGCCAAACGATGTTGTGCACGCTGGATGACGCTGCGATAAAGGCACATCACAGCATATATGCAAAAGTCCGGGAGAAACTAAATTGATGAAATACTGTTGTAAAGGAACGATTTTTAAAGTTACCTTTAAAACAACTTCATCTGCTTCTCATCGCCTTAATGTGAGTCATGTAGTGAATTCCAATTTCATCCGTTTTTGCATTCCATCTCATTTGTCATAATAATGTCTACAGCTTTACTTACCCCTCCATATCTAAGCTGCAACAAAGGCTCCAAGATGTTCAAATATTCCACGTCGTCATGTAAAATAAACTACAATAAAGATTTTAAACTTCTTCGTTGCTCCGCATCACTGAGAAGGCAACCGCAGAGGTTGCGTTCAACGAACAAGGCTGCGTCGTTCTCACAAATAGTAATCAAATAAGCTTTGCTTCAGGAGATTGCCTCATCTTTCAACAGTGATTGAAAGTGCAAATAAAATGTATTGGTTGACCCTCTCAACTCAATGTCAGATTCGATCGCTCAAGAAGTACCACTGAAGTTATTTAAATTGAATACCGAAGTATAGGGTACTAAACACTAAGACACGACAGTTCAAATTCACTGCTATTCCCGAAACCACAAAGCTGTAAGGATCTCGACGAGACGATTGTCGTCTCATCATAAAAATACTCTACATGTCCGGCAGTAACGAATGAAGATGCATTTTTTTTTTCAGCTCTGCATTTGCTTTGAGCACATGTCCCTCCAAATTTCTGCAACAACTTATTCTGATTTTCAAAAATTAACACTCCTTAATGCAATTGTACAAACTAAGTAGCCTAAATGTAAGAGCAGCCAAGCATATTTCCAGGATAGATTTCATTTGCTCGCTACATGCTCTATTCATTAGCGCTTTTTGCTTGATGCAAACGTTGAAATTATTGCGCAACTGAAAGAATGCAATATTTTTCTTTGCCATAAATATTTGCTGCCATACTTTAAAAAATCGATTTCATTCATCGAGTGTAGTGTTCAGTTTTTATTCAATGAAAAGTGAAAACTATCGAGTTTACATACTAAAAAGCAATCGTGAGACATAAAATAATGCGGATGGAGCGAGGGTGACATATGGATGGATTCGCGACGATGGTGTGTGCCAAAAGATGGAGTGTGGAACGAACTAAATAGCTTGGTAAAAGGATACACAAAAAAAAACCGGATCCGAGAGGGATTTTCAAGTAGTCAACGCACATCTCCGCCACAGTGTCGAATGACTGCACGCACTAATATTCTTCACTTTGAGGATACTATTACTGTAGTATTGATTGTGAATTTTGGCTCATATACAGAGAGAAATCAAAGACGCCAAATGTAGCTTGGCATAGAACACTCTGGAAAATTGATGCCGCTTTGGATATGTATAAGAAGTTCAACAGCAACAAACATATGGTCAGTTCCTTTCATGCTGTCTTTGCCCAATANCTTAATGTGAGTCATGTAGTGAATTCCAATTTCATCCGTTTTTGCATTCCATCTCATTTGTCATAATAATGTCTACAGCTTTACTTACCCCTCCATATCTAAGCTGCAACAAAGGCTCCAAGATGTTCAAATATTCCACGTCGTCATGTAAAATAAACTACAATAAAGATTTTAAACTTCTTCGTTGCTCCGCATCACTGAGAAGGCAACCGCAGAGGTTGCGTTCAACGAACAAGGCTGCGTCGTTCTCACAAATAGTAATCAAATAAGCTTTGCTTCAGGAGATTGCCTCATCTTTCAACAGTGATTGAAAGTGCAAATAAAATGTATTGGTTGACCCTCTCAACTCAATGTCAGATTCGATCGCTCAAGAAGTACCACTGAAGTTATTTAAATTGAATACCGAAGTATAGGGTACTAAACACTAAGACACGACAGTTCAAATTCACTGCTATTCCCGAAACCACAAAGCTGTAAGGATCTCGACGAGACGATTGTCGTCTCATCATAAAAATACTCTACATGTCCGGCAGTAACGAATGAAGATGCATTTTTTTTTTCAGCTCTGCATTTGCTTTGAGCACATGTCCCTCCAAATTTCTGCAACAACTTATTCTGATTTTCAAAAATTAACACTCCTTAATGCAATTGTACAAACTAAGTAGCCTAAATGTAAGAGCAGCCAAGCATATTTCCAGGATAGATTTCATTTGCTCGCTACATGCTCTATTCATTAGCGCTTTTTGCTTGATGCAAACGTTGAAATTATTGCGCAACTGAAAGAATGCAATATTTTTCTTTGCCATAAATATTTGCTGCCATACTTTAAAAAATCGATTTCATTCATCGAGTGTAGTGTTCAGTTTTTATTCAATGAAAAGTGAAAACTATCGAGTTTACATACTAAAAAGCAATCGTGAGACATAAAATAATGCGGATGGAGCGAGGGTGACATATGGATGGATTCGCGACGATGGTGTGTGCCAAAAGATGGAGTGTGGAACGAACTAAATAGCTTGGTAAAAGGATACACAAAAAAAAACCGGATCCGAGAGGGATTTTCAAGTAGTCAACGCACATCTCCGCCACAGTGTCGAATGACTGCACGCACTAATATTCTTCACTTTGAGGATACTATTACTGTAGTATTGATTGTGAATTTTGGCTCATATACAGAGAGAAATCAAAGACGCCAAATGTAGCTTGGCATAGAACACTCTGGAAAATTGATGCCGCTTTGGATATGTATAAGAAGTTCAACAGCAACAAACATATGGTCAGTTCCTTTCATGCTGTCTTTGCCCAATAGCAGATTCCTCCACGAATTTTATAGTTGTCGAAAATGCCAACGTAACCTAAATATCCCATATGAAGGTGCGAATGTAATAGCTAGCAGATTCCAGAACGATTAGTCCAAACTTCCAATAAGCTCGTGGTGTGCACTGAAACGAATTCTCGAGTTCGAGCTAATTCAGTTGAAATATCGCAGTTTATAAAACCTCGAAGCCACCACTTGATGCAAAGGAAAATCACTGACTACATGTCTGGGCACTACAACTTATATTATATTCCACAATTCTCCACAGCCCACACTAAACGCGTGCAAGTACAGCTCTTTCGAACAACATTGTAACTCGCGTTGTCATGCGAAGAAAACAACGAGTCTGACACTCGCTGACATCGCCGATGGTAGCATTGAAAGCCTTTCATTGCTTTCATTCACAAACACTATCTAGCTCGGTTTTGGGATTCCCAATAGAAGCTTTTCAGCAGTCTGAAATAATTGGTTTAAAGCGACGGGGATATATCAGCTTCTGCCCTTCAGTACGATCTCCACTTTCAAGTTATAGCTTGCTGAATTTGATGGAAAGATCCCAAATTTGTGTTTCAGTGATCACATGAAATCACAAACATTCCACAATTACCAATTTTATAACATCTCAGGAGTGAGTAGAAAAAAGCCCATCGCAATAATTAGGCAAATGCATAGATAAAGTTCCACTGCTAGCAACGAGAAAATAGCGACCCTTAGAAAAAGATGAATTGAAGATATGCACACAACTATGACTTTGTGATGTGGGGCTGCAACTTGTTTTCTTATCGACGCTCTATCAATATAGTCGGTGGTCGGAATTGTTTTCAGATGAAAAAATCGACATGAGATCGAGGTGCCGTAGTGCTGTCTTATCAGCAGGGGCGAATTGCTGAACATGCAAATGAATTTCAACTTTTGTGCGCAATACGTGAGGACCTATCGGATATGGGTAACCATTTATGTATAAAAATTTGTTAGCACGACATAGAGAGATCAAACTAAGCGCTTTTCTGCCTATACGCAAAATGATGCAATCAAACCTGTCGTATTTTTAGCATTTTTGAGAACGTGTTTCACAAACACCGATTTTGTTACTAAAACTTATATAATATTCATTGGAAGGGAATCAGAGTTATTTTAAATTCTCTATTGGTAGCTAATGATCTAAGTTTTCTTAAGATCCTTTGTGTGGATGCTGGCAAATGCTTCCTTTGCTTCCCTTGAAGCGTAACCTTTTATCGGGCTATACCGAAATTCCTTCGAGTGCTCCC
>JAARMF010000627.1:39391-61547 GCA_022844705.1 Toxascaris leonina | reverse complement strand
CCTCTAAAAAAACTTTCTCAACTGAATTGTGACCAAAAATTCAGATATGAACGAAAGCATTTTGCTAATTATTGTTTTAGTTCATTGGCATTGGTATCGTTTGCCAATTCGATCTAACTCATAAAACGCTAAACACATGGATACAGATCAACATTGGATGGGGTTTCGCGATCACATTCTGCGTATATACCATCTCGAAAACTTCAGGTCGAAGCGTTTTCATTTCCTCTTTTCATTGTTAAACCACTTAGCACTAATGCAGACGTGCATAATTTTATGTGATAGTGGCAGCAAAAAAAAGAAAGGAAAGAAATCAATAAGACAGTCACTTTTGCAGAAAATAAATTTGAATACGATAAAGAGATTGCCAACTTTGCAAAAAAAGGTTTCAGAATGCAAAAATATCTTGTTCTTCTTTAAATAAGGACAATACGATAATTTCCACACTTATATGAACGCATAAGAATTCACTCAAATCGTTTACTTAAGAGCCGTTCTAAAGTATTTCTCTCAGCTGAATTTTCTCACAATTTCCTTGTATCGGTTTATTTGATATTTGAAAAATTATCTTATTATTATAATGTGAATTATGCAAAAAAATGCATTGTAGGAGAGAAATCTGCTCTCTGACAAAGAGGGGACGAATAATTTCTTTCGAGTAATTAATTACGCATTTGCTATACCAATTAGTCATTCCAAAGAACCTTTCAAATGTCTTCATAAAAGCCATATCTCTTTTGTGGTCGTTAGACGTTCAGAAAATTCGGTGTACAAATCGTATAGTGCTTGATTTATGCTAGGCGAAAATGACGAGCGGCAATAAATGACTGAACTGAAGCTAACCGGGAATCGAGAAATCCAGAAACTAGAAAGTGGAGTTAGAAAGAGGCAAGTGACTAGATGTGCTCAGAAACCACAGCGTCAGAAAGTAGCGTGAGTCAAAAAAATTGGCATAATATTTCTGCTTATTTTTGATTGCTGAATTTATTTTCGAGATTTTTCAGGTGGTCATCTGAATCCTGCAATCTCGTTGATGTTCTACACTTTTGGTAAACTCCCCCTCCTCCACGTTCTCTACTACAGCATCGCTCAAACTGTCGGCGCATTTATTGGAACTGCTCTCGCATACTCACTCTACTATGACCAAATATGGCACGCTCTTGGAGCTGCACGAATCGCAGTCGGACCTAACGCTACGGCTACATTGTTCACATCGATGCCGCCTGAGCATGTCTCCAATTTAATTGCTTTCTACGATCAGTTTGTGGGCACCGGATTCTTGGCTCTCTTCGTCGCTGTAATTGTCGATAAACGCAACGAGATACCGGTTGGCATCCATCCACTTTTGGTTGGTTTCGTTATCGCAATGATTGGTATGGCATTCGGCATGAATGTCGGTTACCCCATCAATCCGGCTCGTGACTTCGGTCCTCGAGTTTTCGCCGCTTTAATTGGATATGGACCCGAAATGTTCACGTATGTTGGCTCATTTGTATCATTACCGGTTTTATTCTCTTATTGTAACGGAAAATTGATTTTTCAGTGATTATTGAAGAAAATATTTTCACCACTCAGATTGAAAGAACGAGGAAATGTTAATAACGGATGGACCGAACAACGGAGTGTTTAATTTGATGCTTATTTTTACATATGCTTGTTCATTATTTAGCAGGTGTATCATTTGCTCGCCTATAAAATGAGAGGATCAGAGCGAATTATGTGCTGCTTGTGGAGGATAATTTAATTGCAATTCTCGATGCTTAGGTCGCCTTCTTATATCAGTCTTACTGGAAGTCAAATTATGGCTTCATGTTTCGCATTACAAGAAGAAGTGCACACCTTTATGTATGCAATGACTGAATGTAAGTGGCCAAAAAAAATTTGAAATTTATTATCACATGAGTTGCGCAACGGGCACTTTTCGAGAGGAGCTATAGGTTGTAAGATGAACGAGGCTTGCTCACTGGGAACCAGACGCCGTCGAGTGAAATAATTATTGACGGCGTTGGATTGCTTCTTTTTGCTTTTTTTTCCTCTTCTTTTTCACTGGAAACGATGTTTGACGCTTTTAGCCACTTGTTGGGTCCCAAGTTGCCTCGAAAATCTTCATTTAAATAAATGCATAGCTTGTATGAAAAGTTTGGCGAAATTTTGTTTATGGTGAAATTGTACAATCGGTTAGTGAATACGAAGGATCACAGGGATCCATAGCATGCTTTACCTTTGAAAAGATTTCTTATTATTGTTGTCTCACACTTTCAATTATTCTATCCTTATCAAGGTGTGGCATATGCTATCTTGAAAAATACTCGAGTTATAGATGAGAAAATCCTCTTAAAATTGACCAAAGGTTGTTTTCAGATCAGCTGGGGTTTCAAAAATATTTCAGTTAATTATCTTTTTTTGCTTGCACTCTTTTGTAGTTATCGAAGCCAAAAACACCAATCTATGATCAACCAGTAGCAGACTGCAAGCAGTAGCTACGTTCAAATAATACTAATATATTGCTGACGTCTATCTCTTAATATCCTGTCAAGATGCGCAGAATGCTTAAATGCTCACTTATTCGTAGTAACTGAACTTCTTTCTTTTTCCTGTTACTTAAACAATTTTGTTCGGGTTCGTTTTCTGCTCGAAAGCTATCTGTCAGTCAGTAGCTTCACTAGTATTTTGCAAACTCTTACCAAAGTGTGCTGTCTAGATTCAACCTCATTCATTAAACTGCGCTGAGCAGTCACCATTCATTTTGTGTTTAATGCATTTTCGTCAGCGGCCGTTCAGTCTGACCGCAAGTTTAGTCTGACAGCTGAGCAATCGGAAAAAAATGGAGAGATGTGTAATAGAGAAGACAAGCTAGACTTCATTAAGTGACGTTATGCGGACGATGCAGGTGATATGAGGAATTGAAAATTCACTTCCACTTCATTTTCAGTGGAGCACTGAGGCGCACAGCGAATGTTATATGCATAACAAGGAATGTGCCAATCATAACACATCCATATGTTATGCTTTCCATTCCTTGGGAGTTCAGTTCTTGAGACAGGGCAAGTAAATAAAGGAAAAAGAGTTTATAATTTTACAAGTGTTTCAAACTTCAGCTATCACAATTACTACTTCTGGATCCCGGTGGTAGCGCCTTTCTTTGGAACCGTCTTCGCCGCGTGGTCCTACTACCTGTTTGTCGGCTTCCACATCGTTGATCGACATCCCTCGGCGGTCTATTTGAAAGACATTAAAGACGACAACGGCGATTCAGTTCCCCTCAAGAAAAACTCGTACGTCTCTTTTAAGTTGCTTTTTGCCTTAGATCACTTCATACCACTAATGAGTGCTATTGGTCGAAGAAGTGGCGAACTCTGAACTCGTTCTTATATTCGAGCATTGGGTCATAGCAAAGAAGGGTGATATGATGAGTGATATGATGACCAATGGTCACTTGCTGAAAGTGATAACGCGGCGCTCTATTAAGATGGCACTAGCGCATCGATTCAAAAAAAAAAAAAATTTGAACTATTCTTCTAGTAAATTAACAAATGATTGAGCAAGTGATTTAAGTTTATTTGATCTTTTTTTTAAGTTTATTGAGAAAAAGTTGGCCTTTTTTTCAAAGTCGTGCCAGTTCGTGCAAGTCTAACTTCATCCTCATCGTTTGGCGCTGTTCTAATCGAACTTTTTCTCGAGAAAAAAGCCACACAGATTTATTCGTTCATTCAAATTACCTTTGGACGGTCAGAAGAAAGCCGAGAGGAATGAGTTCAAAAACGATTGGAGATATTTTTTTCTTTCTTCATTTAAGATTTCCTGTATTTAGAGCGTACGACATGGAAAGAGCGATTTTTCTTTGTGTATAACAGAACGATTTAGTGTAATAAATTCCACTGCCCAATTTCCTGTCCAATCAATGTATGCTGATAATCTGAACGTTCAACGATGGTAATGAAATGGAGATAATGATGTTGGAAATGTTTTTAAGATATGTTTGATGAGTAAATTCAATGGGCTGATTGAAAGGTGTTATCGTTTGATTCGGTTGAGTGAATTTAAAAATTTGGAAAAATTATTTTTATTTTTATTATATCGTCTAAACATTTCAAAGAAAAGAGAGCCGACAAATTGTTTACACCATTTGAAAGTTGAGAAGAATGGGGCGATTCTTCGTTTGCCGTATACGCTATAATATAAATGCGCTTATTGAAGTGCAAATTTGCAGAGACCTCGCTTGAAAGAGCTGAAAAAGATCGATCAACAGACAGACCTAATCCACAATCGTCATAAATATTTATTTGTTGGTGGCTTGATGGATATTGGTTGCCGGTTGTAGCTGTGCCGCAACGAAGAACTGAGCTCTTGGGCCAACTTGTATGCTCATTTGTGGCGTACACTACATTATGCCATATTAGTTGATTTCATTTTGACATGCACAACACATTAGCCCATTCAAAAGAGGAAATGAAATTGATGTAAAAGCAGGATAAGAAAAAAACAGAAATGGCGAAGGGGGGTGGACGGGGGCGGGGGGGAATGGGGGTCGCAAGGACGTTAAAACGTAAGTTCTAACCAACACTACGACATATGAAAAACGGCTTCATAGTTTCATAAATTTTTCACTCGATCTATGCAAAATGGTTGATACATATAATACATCCTATGCGAGAAAATGTTTCTTATTTTTATCATAAGTGATACCACCTTTGAAGTGTGAAGTTGAAGCTACATTGGACAATGAACAATTCGTTGATTTCCTAACTCTATTTGTGCACCGTCAATAAAACCTCTTCCTCGAATATCTTGTTCTTGTTTTGCACTCGAAATGACAGCCATCGTCGATCGTGTCTGCGAGAGCAACAAGTTCGATCGAGTACTTAATACTGAACTATCAGTAGCAGCCTTACTTGGGAATGGTTCAATAAAGGCAGATTTTCGATCCATTCTTCGAAATCCTCATCTCAGCATAATCTCCTTCATACCATTCCTCTCCTCATCTAATCACCGAAAGAATTTGCAGTTCGTATGAGATGTTTTCTTTCGAGAGAAGGTATGCACCAAATGAAGATCTCAGCTTGTTGCCTTTGAATTTTAATAATGAAGCTCAAGACGTACGATCCCAAAATTCGGTTCCACGTATTATTTTCCAGTCAGCTACTTGGTAATAAACTTTTTTTGCTCTCAACGGATCTTCTTTTAATATCTTTTCGGTGTTTTTTCGTGAGAATATCGAGAAATCATGCGGAAAAAGACGCACTGTGCCGAATTTCTCTCACACTGCCCATCTGTTGTTCGTTTTTGGTCGATTCACAAAGCAATAAACCCACTCCGTTGTGCATTCGACCTTCGCTTTTACCTCATAAATAAACCGGCTCTTTGTCATGTGAAGTGAAAAAAGGTCTACTGAGACTAACATCGAAACACGTGTCAGCGAAAAGAGTGCTTCGGGGGTCTTACGTCAGAAACAAAACAGCTGACTCGCACGGCATCACGTGAAGTAAACGCATTTGCGCGTTCACGGCAGTTAAATGAGCCCCTCTAACGATGCTGTTGCCCTCACATCGACATCGACAATCCTTAACCACCCTTCCCTTAATGCGCCGAAAGCATACACAAAGGGGACGTTTAAAAAATGTCTGCATTTGCCATGTTTTGATGCATTCTTCCATATGGCTGATAGTATATAGACAAACTTCACTTGAAATTGAGCTCTAAGCACCTCAATCGTGAAGCATAGGACTCCGAGCTCAGTCAAGACAATGTTTTTATAAGGCATGGATTTTGGTGACTTCATGCAGTGGCGGAAGCTTTATTAGCTAGGCAGACACAGCACGATACCCTCCTTTTCATTAACTAGAAAATCGCGTCATCGCCACGCCCTCTGATCTCGTGAAAAAAATCACGACACTCTCTTATCTCTAATCTTCCCCACTCGCCACCCTTCCTCTCCACATCTCTCCTTTCGATGTATCAACCGTCTGCCTCCAAATTCGGCTGATACGGTCTTCTCAGGACGTTGATATTGCCCATTGATGAGGGAGTTCTTTTCAACACATAACCGACGAGAAGTGCAGACAACATTTTTTCCTTCGTTCAATTATTCACAAACAAAAAGAAAATAATTTCGTATTTCCAATCAATAAATGTGAACGTCCTATATTTTAAACAAAGATAAATTCAAGCGATTTAAACTCGATCCAGCTGTCATATATTAAAACACCTATGAACATCACGAACATTATTAATTATGTGAGAATTGAATTGCACAAAGTTTCCGTGGAAAACTTCCTGACGGTATCCTCATTGGAAGATCTCATTGCGATCACTGATATTCATGCTCTCGTCCCACCTCCCAAACAGTGCTTTCTAATAGAATACCTTCATTCCCGTCTAGTCACCTCGTCGAATCAGAATGAATTACGAAAGACTCGATTTAGCACTGCATCGGGCATGTGGCACGTCATGGTGCTCATCCGAATGAGATATGGTGCATCACTGCATTGCTAAGAGCTTTAACTCAATTTGCAGTCGTAGCTGAAGAGATCTAGATGAAGCATTTTGAAGTGTGATGAAACACGCACACAACGAGTCGGGAATCGAACGAAGGAAGTGCATCAGAGAGAGTTGAAGTCATTAATCAGATACAAGGATAAACATACACCACTCTCCGTAGAGATAACTTGTAGAGAAATAACAACAAAGTGCAAATGTTCTTGCGCAATGTTTGCTGCTTTGTTTGTTTTGAGAGTTCGCTCGTTTCCGTTCAGCTGCTTTGAAGTTCCCGTCGACGGACGCCATTTCTAAAGAGCTCACACAGTTCGGCGTCTGCGAAGCCAAACATAATCCACGCAACTGAACTGTGCTTCTTTTGTTATTTTATTTGCCCGTGATCATCGTTGACAATCGCGTAAACTGTACGTTGTTTACGCGATCGCCTTTTTTTTATGTTTTGAACTTTGTGCTCCTGAGAATGTCACCGTCGAAATTCAACCCAGTTGCTTGTTTTTTTTTCTTCCCTTTTTTTGTTTAATTTTCGCTGTCTCGGCATTTTTAAAAAAGTTTTTACGAAATCATTTCTATCGTCACCAAATTCCACGTTTTTGCATGCCGCTTTGCTGCTTGCATCCTGCATTCAAGCATCAAATATGCGTTAGTTACTGCGGTACCACTGTATCACGAGGATACCAATCGACGGTACGGAACTTTCATTGATGCAATAATATGCAAATACTTAACAAAGAAAACTGGATTGATCATTACAGTAAACGGATATCACATCAATCATCAAATATAATAGCGTCCTCTGAGACTCTAATCTCGATCGCCATTGATATCTCACAGCATCACGGTCTCCCTCATCTCTAACCGCAAGACTCATACGGCTCCAATCCCGCTAGCACCAATTGTTGCGCATGGTGATTTAGTGCCACACAAGTAGGCTGCAAGAGGAGCAAATTTTAAACTGAGTCTTGAAACGATCGTCAGGTTTTTTGCGTTTTTCAAATATGCTGGAACGTTATGCAACAAAACCGGCAGATGGCACTAAAATTTCTCCAATTTGTTACTATAAAGGAGTCAAAATATCCATATGAATTACTGGTGTCAAGTTTTGCTTCCTTGGTGGGCGGGGGATTTATGTGCGCTGGTCATGTTGTTTGTGCTGTTAGACTTTGCCGGATGTGGGAATTTGGGTATGCGTATGGGTTTTTTTTTTTTGGTTCTAGCTGGGCTTCTAAATTCATGATCGAGGTCGTGAACATTCGGCTCGAGCTATATGTGCGATCATGCGCACATGCACTTTCTTTGATGTCATGTTTCACTCACATCATTTTTGTAGTATGTGGACGAAATGATAATGAGTGAAAATATTCGAGGAATTTTTAGAACGTTATAGCGAGTTTTACGATGAACTTCTTGAAAACTATAACTATCATTGGCTGGAAATAAAGGTGTAGCATCTTCGATGTATTGGTTGAATTAATGGTGAACTAGAACATGATAACTAAATCCCAATAACTTCTAGGATAATAATCCCCGGATGTACAAGTTAATTTTTTTTGGAAACAATTACGAAGAGAGGGAATGCTCGCGACATGTGTTCGACATTTTACAATCAATTCTGAATCCTCTTTTTCTCGTTGTTGAACGTTTTAGCATCCTTCGAATTAGACGCTCATTCTAGACGTTATAATCGTTCTTGATGTACTAAGTGCTAGTTTATCGGTCGATTTGGATGATCTCTTTCAGTTGTTTTTTAATTTCTTTTTTTTTTTTACGCTCCTTCAAGGTATTTTTGTATTTGTATGAATGCTTTCATTCGTGGAATGAAGTTTTTTCTGCACTATTTTTCTTCGTCTTTTGTTTTCGCGTAGGATAACCAAAAATTAATGTCCCATCAAAGAAACTGGTTGCAAAAGTTTTTTTTTCTGCTAAGAAATAAAGGTAGCAGCTGTGCCGGAAAAGAAGCGAAACGATTAATCATCTTAACGGTCATCGCACGTGTTGACAGTCTTCTGTTATGCGCATATAAAGTAAACTCGTTCGGTGAACGATGCGCATGCCGAATAATTTTGAGTTCGGCGTGCACATTCGTAAACCCGTATACAACGTTTTTAGGATGGAGCAGAGACTATAAGAATGACTACACTGCGAAATCCATCGTATTCAAGTCCAAGAGTGTGAGACAAATGCGAAATGAACGTGGGACGTTCTTACGCAGCCGAGAGATGGCCGTTCTTGATTTCTGGGATGATACCATGTTTTGCCTGTATCCCGTCGCTTCTTCTCCGAGTATCTGCCTGTTTCCAATCAGTCGTTCAAAACTACTTATTGTATTTCTGCACTCGAGTTCTGCTCTTCTAAAGCATGACGACCGGCGTGACATGCCAAAACGATGTGGATCCCCCTCCCCCAACTCCCTGTTCCTCCTTTGGAGCGTAGATGTCGACACCGACGTTTTGTAATTCGGCAACCATCACTGTCGGTAGCAAACATTCAGATGTCCCAGAGTTGGTGATTTTGTCAATCCGCTATCCCTTCGACAGTAGGCTTTCGCTGGTGAAGACGATGCTCGGAAATGTCTTATCAGCGTGCAGTGTTCTAAGCACGCAAGCTTCATAAGGCGATCCTTCTTCCGCCTTTCATCCAATTTGTAAACATACTGCGAGATAGCTCTCTTTTCTAAACGCGAAACGTGCTGCTTCTGGGACTATCTGCGTCACAGGACATGTCCAGGTCATATGCGGCGCCGGTCGTGACCGGAATCGGGATAGGTCTAACGCGAGAACAACTGGGGTGAATTAAAATCAGGTCGTGATTGAGCCACCTCATTTCACCCACTCGGAACCTGGGCGGGTTTAACCCATGTTCGCACGGTCGTGGGTTAAACGTGAGTGCATTCCCGGTCACGGCTGGAAATAGTACAGGTGGTGATTTACCGCAGGCCCCCATGTGACTGATTTCTGCTACTCAGCATTTCGCCTGTGGTTTCTGTTATCGTGCTGAAGCTCCTCTGACGTTGTCTCCTCGGTTGTTGTACGCCAGCGTAGGTGCTTTCCTTTTCTATATACTATCTGTTGCCCTATGTTTTCCTGCAGTACGATAAGCCAGCTTCTTGTTAATTCATCTAGGCAGAAACCTATGAATTATTTTACTTTGTTCACATCTTTCGAAAATTCTTGGCACTAATCTTCGTTATTTCTTCTTCGTATCACTCTTATTCGTTGTTATCCTATCCATGATAAAATAATGATGCTATATAAAGCATGAGTTTTGCAGCTATTGACTCATATATTATAAAAAGCATCCCTGAAACAGACTTCTCGGGGTCCAGTATAAGTGACTGCGGCTTAGGAACATTTATTTTGGTGCGCTTCATTCGGGCCACTTTTCAGTATTCTTTTATCGAGTCCGTTTCGAAGCTTTGAGAAGGTTGAAAGCATTGTGTTTGTGTTATTATTGGAATAAGTAATAACGAATACAGACTCCATCTATCCCGTGGACAGAATTTTATTCAGCGTTTTTTCTGCATTGAATCTTTTATCTCAATAGTCGATCTCAAAGAAAACGAACGCGAAAAATAGTTGTTCCATTGTTTTTTCAGCCCCAACAATTTTTTTCATCTCTTTCTAGTTCGTTTCACGCGTTCTCAGTTGTTTATCTATTATGGGAATATTAATGAACTTTTTTTTCCTCAAGTTTTTACGAAACAAGCATATCGTGCTGATGACAGAAAATATTTTTTATAGCTTTTTAATATTGGGTAACTGTTTATTGATTTATTCATCTATGGGTTTGCTTTGTCGAAGGAATTCGCATCGAGGAGGCATGTCCTGCGCACAGCATAGCCAAATGCCCAAACTTTGTGTGCGCATAGTTTAATTGCGATGCCTTATAGACGACTGTATCAACGCAACCGCCTTTCCATCTATTTCTGAACACAACGGAAGGGACTAAGGAGAAGAGTGGATTAACCATTCGCTTTTTTGTCTGAATTTTGAAAAAATTAAAGGAATAGAAGGAAAAATTGGATGAAAAACATCTTCAAATACTTGTGCTCATTGGAACATATTGCGCGAGTGGTATACATGTGACGAAGTTTATGCAATCTCATATATTTGCTTCCTTATTGCATTTTACATCTGAAATATCCAAGTGGACAGGCATAAGCGAGCGATAAAAAATCATCAACGTGTTGAGATTATTCGTTTGTGTTGAGATTTCGCTTTGATAGCTGTCTATTGGGTGGTTCAAGAGTGATGCATGCAATAAGCAATAATTGTTTTATTGCATTACAGGCAGTGTTGGAACATCTCGTCGTGATTGCAGATTCCTATTCAATTTCTGCATTTTACTATCCACAATGAAGAGCAAATCCAGTAAGTTCCGATTCGTTTATAATTTGTTTTTTTTTTTTTTTTTGCATATTTAAGCTTTTTGTTTCATATGTCGTTTTCTTTGCATATTTCTTTTCTAGCTAATCAATTGATCAGATTTTCTAAGTTTTTTAGTTATTGGTTCAGTGAGCGTCATAAATTTGAAGATATTTTTGTGCGTGAAAAAAATAGGGAAATATTTTTCATCAAACGTTGAGGTCATCTTTATATGCATAGAGCAAGGTTAGTTTTGTTATTGAGACAAAAACATCCTTTGAGAAAAGATTTTTTGCTAAAATTGAATGACTTCGTTGTTGCTGAAATTTCTCAGAGAGCTTAATCTCACTTCAAAGGATTTTAATTTCGCTGCGGGTGAGGTTTGAATCGCTACGCTTAAATCCTTCTGTTTCTTCATTCTTTGCTTATTGCTTAAATTCACTTTGTGACATTGTATGCGATATCAAGGTAACAAAATGCCCGAAATATTGCCCGTGCATCAGACAGGTCAGAAAGAGAGCAGCGTGAGGGAGATGGGCAGAGTTGAGATTAGGTGTCTCATCTTCTTTCAGCTTGACGTGGAAGAGAATTTCCGAAGTTTCGATATCTACAAGTTGTTTTTGTGGAATGGGTGCGACATGGGCCCATAGCCATCATCCTCCTTTCGTTCGCACCCTTTTCCACTTCACTATCCACAGGTTTTAGGTACATAAGCTATTGCGAATTTATGCGTATACTCTTTTTTCTCAATGCATTCATTGTCTAAAGAGTGTTGCATTAGAGCTGGTTTCCTTCCTGTCTTTCTTAAATAGGAATCGGGAAGCAGAGAATATCGAACTTGTTGGTAAAAATGTATTCAGAAGGAACACCTCCATTCTATATGCATCTGTGAAGAAATTGATGAGTTCTTTACTCGGGATTATTTGATAACTTGGGGTTTATCCTCTGCAAATATGTTAAATTGCTGTCGGGATGGGGAGATCAGACAGTGAGTTGCGCTCTGTATGGGGATCTCCATTGCTACTGTTCTTGTCGCTGAGCTAAATTTGATGCATTAGAAGCACTAATGGTGGTTTTCATAATCACTTAAGCATAATGGAACATCAGCTGCATGTTAAGTGGTATTAAGCGATAGAATTGAATTTCGCAATTGACTGAGTTTGATTCCATCTTGGCTGAGTGTTGTAATTAGCTGCCTCCTCTAACTTAATTTAACTGGCTACACCTTTAAGTTTAAGCTTGACTGAATTTTACGACTCTAACAATGCTTAGGTGTAAAATTTTTAAAACAACCTTTGAAGCATGATTATCGTTCACATAAATGCATCGAGCGTAATGCTTCGTTGATGAGGCTTGAGAGTGCACACAAACTTTTGTATACGAGTTAAATAAGCGTATAGGGCGGTTGGATGATCTTGATGAGGTGAGGTTGCTGAATCGGAGGCGGCTTGCGCTGAGTATAACTGCCCTAGTTACACGCGCCGTTCATCGCCATTCCCATCATTCCTTCATATTAATCTTTTGATAGGCGAAGCGTTACTTTCCTCATTCTACGAGTACCTTTCTGTATTACGGCGTTGTTCTACTCGCTTCGTTGGATGGTGGTTGATGTTGAAATGTAATTCGCTTCAATCGCTTTTTGCTCGATCGTTGATTACGTCTTTATTTTGCACGTTTAAAATGACCAAGATTGCAGGTTATATGTTATGCTTCATGCACGTATTATTTGGCAGTCATGTGAACCATTGTTTGATTCGGCATTATTGATGATCGAATAACATTATCGAAATAAACAAATTAAGACGCATATAATGAAGTGTAGCAGACTGCTGTTAAAGGAATTTTCAGAGACGTTTTGATTTCTGGAAATTTTAAGTTTGGAATTCTAAACCATTCGGAAGCTGTAATCGAATTTAGCGCGATGGGAATCCGGGTGGAAATGAGTGGTGTATTTTGATGGCTATCCAATAGGACGGTGTTGTACTGTGATGCTTCAACGTAATATGTGTGGGATATGATGGAACTATGTTCGGATATACGGAAGAGATAGAAAATTATTTCGGTGATCGTTTAGAGGGAAAAATTTTGAGAAGATGGACAAGTAAGCGGCTCGCCAAAATGAATGAAAACTAATGCATGAATGATTGAATGCGTAGGCCGAAAAGAGAGGAACGCACGACGCGCCGAATCAATATGGCTCGAAATTGTGTGTCTTTGAAGGGGATCTCGAGTGCTTATCAACTGCTAATTGTGCCAAATTATTGCGCTTTCTAAATACGCGTCAATGTGCTTTATGCGATTCGTTCATGAGTGGGCAGTCTCGTTTTTATTCACCGATTAGGTGCTCAATGCATCGCATTGCATGTTTTCTGTTTGTGGCTTATTGTTAAGCTTTGAACCACCTTACGAAGCAATCACTGCACAATCTTCTCACTTTTGCTGGTTTATCTCATAAGGTCCCTTCTCATCCATTTATTATTTCTTATTTAATTATAAGCAGTGGAAAGAGTTTGCGCATTTGCGCATTCTTCATGTGTATGTGCACACAAATATGTGTGTATGTGTATAATTTAGTGCGCGAAGTTTGCCGCTATGTGGCCAATACAAGGCGTCCGCACAAAAGTCACCCAAAAATTGTAAACCATGCACCCAAAGAATCATCCGTCTGTGCAAGGGATTTTCGGAAACCAAGCCTCCTTTTCTGCATGGACTCGCGAAGGTTCCTTTATATCTGTGAGGGGTGATAGAAATGCGGGTCTCGCCTTCACAGGCTGAAATGAATTTTTTATATAGTTGGGGGTGAAACGTCGTGGGCAGTGTTTTTGAACTAGATGAACTGAACAGAGACTGAGGCATCTTAGTAGGAAAACAATTCACTGCGAAACAGAACGCCGTCGACATCATGAGCAAGCAAAATAGAACTGGATGAGCTGAATGTCGATATTTTGTAAAGACATTGGCTCATATGCAGTCAAACGAAGTACTAATATTGAATATAAATGCAATTGAGAACAAATCAAATCATTGCAGAAGTGTGCTCTCTTCTAAACTGAATCATTTCAATGGTGAAATATTGCGGGATAGAAACTCGCAAATGTGATGCTCATCTACAAAGATAACGGCGGTTCGGAGAATGTGCGAACTTATAGGCCTTGTATCTCGAAATTCTTTGAAGTTTATCTTAGCCGTCAACTTTATATTGCAGTGGAGCTGTTGTCAGCATGCCTTTCACAGAAAACTTTCAACACGGGCTCATTTTATGGGAATCACCGATGAAATGAACTTCTTAAAGAAAAGGGTAATTCCACACCGTATCAAAATAGTTTACAACACTGTCGAGCCACACTTGCCTCTTGATGAGAAAAACGTTTCGAATGAACGAATCGTCTACCGCTTGTTGAGAAGTTATCTGATAAAAGAAAACATGTATGAGCCACATGTTAACTCAAGGAAAAGCCATCGCTATCGGGATCACATGAAGTGCCTTCCAATCTTTCCTCTATAAGCTTTTCACTCTTTTAGACCTTGAAAAAATGTAGTTGGATTAAAGAGTAGTCGTTTACACATGCAATGTGCAATTTACTTTCAATGCCAGCAATTCGAAGCAACAAAAAAGAAATATTGTTTGATCGTCGATATTGAGGAAACAGCAATGAGCAAAACCTTCGCGAGCTAATGTTGCCAAATCGCTGTAATTTCTTTTTACTTCTGCAGTTCACATTGCTCTCTTTGGAATTTCGAAAACTAAACGTCATGCTTCACCATTTCATAATCCTTTTTTTATACTATACTGGAGTGCGCAAAAATTATACAATGATATACTTTATCGGGTCAGCACCTTTTCAAATTCTATTCCATTGTATTTTGCCATAAAAAAGACCTATATATATATATATATATATATATATATATATATATATATATGGACAGGCACTGGCACATTTATATATGTGCACACGCACATATTTGTATAAATACAAGCCTGCGAATGTATATTTGAGCATACATACTTTTCATGTGTGTATGCATTTTCATTTATTTATTTATTATTGTATTAGTTTAATTACTTACTCATTTATTCATTTGTTTGTTGCTGTTTATTTGTATCATTGACCGATGGCGCCTTAATTTGCATTCTAGTTTCGCAATAATGTTGGTAACATATAAATTTATTACGGGTATACGCTAGTCCATGCCTTTAATGGCGATTTGATTCCACAGCACTGTTTAGTTGGCGAGTTTGTGAAGCTGTTCCGTTAAAGAGCGTTGGTGTGCCTCAGAGAGCGGCATTGTCGGAAGGCATAGGTGAATTGCTGTATCAGAATGATTAGAAAATAATTGTAGTCGCGTTGTTTGTGGAAGCTAAAAAAAACATGATGATGTAGGTAGAGAATATAATTCCTTTGACTTCATTGACCCCACTTCCCTCGATTGGAAACAAAAAAAGTGGTGGTCGTATTCCCCCTATCCGATACCCCGATATGAATGCCTTAGATTTGCAAAAACGTACCCGTCGTGTATAACTGAATTGTAGTTGCGATAATTTTGAAATAATTGATGAGCGCTGATAATGATACAAGGTGAGGGAAAAGGATTGCCCTTGTCGGGATAACGTTGGTACAAGCGGAGAGAATATTTTTATTGGCATCTTGGAAGCTTTGTGGCTATATATTCGTATGCCTGCTTTCTGTTTTCTTAGGGAGGAACTACCACTAAGTTGGAATATGTGCTGCATACCATTGCCATGTTCTATACGAGTTTCTTTATCTCTCAGAATGAGGAAAAATAACTGTGTATGGACGTTACTGGTGTGACCTTGGGTAAGGGAAATATGACATAATGAGATCACATATGATTACATTAATTCTTTTGATTGATAATGGCATTCGCTTCAATACTTACTGTTTCTCTTTTCAATTGCTGCTGACTAACATTAGTCATTTCTGAGGTTTTGAGATCTCGCACTTAATATTCCGCAATAGTTGCTTGACGATGCTGAAATTCAATGAGGAGAACGGGGATTATTTGAGTTTCTTTTTAAACACATATTATATATTGTTGCCTTTATTTAATGCCACATTATTTCTGCATTTCTGTGTTTCTCTATAGTGAATTATTTATTTTGCTTTCTTTTGTAAAAATTAAGAAATTATTTGGTAGAGGATGACTGTAGACAGCACGGTGGGGGGATAACACTTTCATATCCAAAGCCTGGAGGAGAATATTTAAGTGCATTGACGTTATCGACTATGAGTGATACTCATTTACGTTATGAACACCAACAGTGGCATTCTACAGCATCAGCGCGAATTGATAGAAGTTGCAAGTGAGGTGGCAATCGGTTTCGGTCGAAATGTGACCAAGCGCATGTAATCCAGGCGGCGTTCGTCTTGTCGATTTATTCTTTCGAAAGGAGCCTCTCGGCGATCTTTTTCAATCCTTGCATCCATTTTAGCTAATCCATTGCCACGCACACGTCATTTTCTTATTCATTCGAAGCATCTAAATTTGTTTCTTAGGCTTTCTCTATGCCTAGAAGTGAATGCCACTCTTAGTGTGCTGTTTTTTTTCCTCACGTTTTTTTTGTGTCTCTTTTACCGCACATTGCATGCAGCGACCAATCATTGAGCGAAGCTATTTGATCGTTATTGTGTTGCGCTTACATTATTTGCAAAGCGTTTCGTTTGGCCAACAATCTCTGAAATGTCTTATAATATAAAATATTTATGCGGCGTTTCTGTCTCTGAGTGAGACAATCGTATGCCGTTGATTTCTTGCTCGAGAACGATCCTCCGCCCTCTCCTCCCCCGCGCTCCCACATTAGTTGAAGGGAGTGAGGGAAGAGCAATGAGGCTGTTGCTATTTGCTGAAGCGCGAACGTCCGCACCTAAAGTCGGAAGTTACAAGGGAGTTGGTTCAATCCGTGCTTAAGGGCAATTTTTCTTGCATTGATTTATCTCTTGTAGTGAGCTGCTTATTGTTTTTTGTCTCGACGAATTATGTAAGGAGATGTAGGAGCGATTGCAGTGAACCAGGAAGGCGCAGTTCTGTTATAGTATGGTGCTTTCACCTCTCCACTACTCCTGTTTAGCAGCTCTTTGCGATCCTATTTCCAATTTAATTCTGAAGCTGTTTCATTGGTTTTCATAATGAACGTTCTTTCTTGCATTCCCTTTTCTCTTTGATCTATCAAATACAGACGCAATTATTGTTTTCAGAGCGTCTGAAAAGAATGGCTCGGAGGAATCGGGCAGATGCTCCGATTATTAATGACAGTGACGAGCCAAAAGAGAATGATGAGAAGATGGCGTATGAAGTGCTGCGAGAGCAGCCATGGGATCCGCTGCAACAAGAACAGCAGCAACAGTTGGACCATGATGGCTCGTTTCTTTCCCTTTTACGTCCTTTATTTGTTTTTCTTTCCTTCGGATTACTGTGTTGCGATGAGTTTCTATCCAGTTGGAATGAAAGCGAAGAGATGGTTAAGTGCGATTGATGCGCTCACTGTCTCGTTGGTGACATTTTAGCTTTCGATTTCTTCAACGATGAACCTTTGTCCTAGAAAGTCATCCAGCGTGAGTTTCCTCAAATTTTTGCAAAAGTTCTCAAGGTAATCTGTTCCGCGAAGGCGAGAAGAAAAGGGTAGGTAGGAAAGGATCTTCCCACGTCCCATTTCGGAAACCTAGATAGGAGTGCTCTTGAAATAGCATAAGCGAGTCCGCGCTGAAATGAGTCTTGATGTTGAAAGGAAGCGGCGAAATGCTACATTTCGCTGTTCTTGAGTTTGGGTAGGTCTGTGATGGATGTTGCAATACGTTGATGTTTGAGGTTGCGGTTAGGCTTTGCGTGCAACTTGAATTTGGTTTTTCCTCAAGAATTTATTCGTGTTATGGCAAAAGCCGGTGAATAACAAGATCTTTGATCGCATGCTCAAAGGCGGAGACTCTTTTATCGTTTAGAAACTTTGTCTATTTCTCTGTCGTTCTCTCCCTAGTATATTGTTAAATGCCCATTGAGAGTATTCACTGAATTAGCAGTAGGAAAATGAAACGCTTTCCCAACGCGCCTCGTTGCCTTTCTTTCGCTTGATCGTTGGAGCACAGATGTTTCTATGTTTTCATATTTCTTCTGACATTTTTGGTAACACTAAAAAATTGTTTGAAGATCGCCGTGATCTGTTATGATCGCTGCATTGTCCAATTATGCAGACCGATCCTTCTCGCAATCTTTATTAGTGTAATGGTTGCTTAATATATTTTCCTTATATCTTCGCCGAAAGTATCCGTCATCCTTTTTTTTGTTTTCTTATTTTTCATAGACGTTATATGGATTCTCCTCCCGGCATCTTAGCTATGCAATGAAACGGTATGTTTGCGTGCCGCCCATTTATTAGATAATATAGTCATATTTCCGATGGAAGTATTTGAACAAATGCTATTGGTTATGTTGAACACTGGTAGTGTTTATTAGCTGTTTCATTACTACTAGCGTGCATGTTGATTTACTACTGCCATCAGACGGGTGGATGAAATTAAGTCCAAGTCATGATTAAATGACGATAACCGCAAATTGACATCGAATTTCGACCATAGCTGCTCAAAAATATAATTCAGAAAAGAGCGTGCAAAATCTACGAAACAAACGAGCGATTATGGTGGCGGAGGTATATATATGAAGATTTGATGGATGAATATGTTAGTGAGTAAATTCAGTGAGCTATCAGAGTTTGCTTTAGTCTGAGACTTTAAAGATATCGTTTGCAATGTATTCCNTGTATTCTTTCTTGAAGCTTCTGCCCTTCGCATCAAACGAAAATTCGTACGGTAGTGTACTATGATGGGCGATATATGTAGGCAGCAGTATGTTGCGCAATACTGCATTCATACGATTGCTGAACGGCTTTCATATGTTGCCAACTTTTGGTGTAGTGTGTGTAAGCAGATAGTATTTGTTTATTGTTCTGTTGGCGTTCTAGACGCAAGCAAAAAGATTCTGTCTGAACGCCGCAAATTGTTTCGATTTTGCGATATGATGCCAAACGATGATTGATTGACAGTTGTAGGTGGTCCGGTATATGCGTCATCTCCGACTTTGTGTCCCGTAGCTCGATCCACAACTTATGTGAATGTGACGCATCGTAAGAAGCCTTCGCCTCTTAAACTGCTGCATGAGATGGATTTTGGAGATTCGCCACCCTCTCATGAGTTCATTGGGCGACTGCCAGGTATGCTACAGATGATGCATGCTCACTGTGTCCTACTATTGTGGTCAACAAGTTTCAGATTCTTCAAGCAATTGCGATATTCGATTGTGAATGTAGCTATGTGAATGTTATCTTGAGCTCATTATCTTCCCGTTCTCCATCCACTTCCCTCTCCATTTAATTTCCCAATCGTTTTTTCTCGCCAATTTCGAACAAGGAAGACATGTGGTGCTAGCCTTCTTTATATGCGGGCGTGCGTTTTGCGCCAACGCGATTCACTCATACTCAATTTCATATTTGAAACATTCCAGTGTAATGTATAGAATGAAGCGACAGCAAGTTGGCAATCTGCTGTTTCGTAGTTTTGCATTTTTACAGCTCAAAGGCCTCTAACTTTTTCTATTTTTATTGTTTTGACTTTTTAATGAAATTTTATCAAATTCTGAGGAAAAGATGGTAATAGTCTGGCCGTATGCAATGATACCTCATCGTTTGTTTATCAGAAACGTTGCATAATAGTGTTTTAAATCATCTACGATTCATTCCTCTGTGAAGGTTGCCAATGTTGCAGGTATAGAAGTGGTGGATGACGAAATGTCATTGAGCGCATTGTTCGGGACAGAACCCGTGCGTGGTGAACAGAAATCAACAGGTACGTTTCTTGCATTTTGTTCTGACTTCATTTTTAACGCATTCAGAAAATACTTTTTCCCCGCTTTCATGTTCATGTAGGGCTTCTGCAGTGGCAGTCACAGTACTTGGTGATTGTGATGTCTCGATTGGGCAGGTATGGCTCTGTCCTCACCGCAACTCCCGGTGTTAGCCATGCGATACACCCATGAATGTGGAGACAGATTCGGCCCTGTGGAAGTACTTCAAGCTGAACCACTTTGGGGGCACATTATGCAAGTGGCTCGTAAGTGATGTCATCTGTGCTCCTGAAAACGAATCGTTGCGGCGACGACTTTGTGTCGTCGTCCGCTACACCTTGCTAAATGAGTACTCACCACTACAATAATGGGTTGATCTGTAACCCATACTTGCCTGTCATTGAAGCGGTGTTGATTAGGACAGCATTTTGCTAGCTTCATTGCAAATTTCTATGCAAGTTCGATATTTTCTTATACGCTTCCCTGTATTCAGTCGGTGTTCTTATGACCACGAACAATTAGGGTTCGTTGAAAACAATATATTTGCAGACATTTGGTGGGATTATTCTCTTTGACATTGTATGTATTATTGATATGATGAAACATAAGTTTGTCTTAGTAGAGTATCCTATTTTCTGGTATCCCGCCGTTTTCAGCTTTTTATTTATTGTTTATTTTTTCGTTTATTATTATTATAGTGTTTCCTCCGTTGTAAGAGTACGGCTGCAAGCGAATCTTTTTTTGTGAGAGGGGCTCATGGGGTCGAAATCACCTCTTTTTCCATCGGGTGAGTATCAAGAGATATGATTATGTTCACCAAGCAGTGCAGTAGCACTCATTACTTCCGAATAATCATCTGCAGAATTAAGCCCTTCTCCATCCATAAAAACGTATGGCTGTCTACGATGCTGAGCCAAGAAGCGGCAAGCAAAGTAATTATGTGTGCAATGAAGGTGTAGGAAGAAAGTGCAACATCCGCACAAGCTTATTACAACTTGAAGGTTACCAAGAAGAGATATGTATAAAACAGTTTCGTATGCAGCCTTCTGAAATGTGTATGGAAGCTGCAGCTGGCGTTGGTACATCCGGAACAGCGGTCAAGGCCGACGACCGACCGATGTCATAGAGTATTCACAGAATAAATTCTCCTTAAAAAGCCCTTCAGCGCTCGGCTTAAAACGACCAGAATTCGGCGCCACTCCAGTCTTTTAGAATCAGATGCGCACTTCGTCTACCATTCTTTTTCGAAGATCATGGTGCTCCATCAAATGAAATTTTTAAGTAGTGCAACACTAAACGCGTACGAATGGTAGACTGCATCTATTGTGGGAAAAATCTTATTTATCTATCTCTGCGCGTCACATGTCCCCATAGGAGGGGTGGTTAACACGGAAGGATAGGTAACTCTTACCTCGCTGAGGTTCACTGGAAAAGCAGAGCGGCGAAATTTGCGTTCGTTACCCGACATTCCTCTAGATGAAGCTGTTTTGAGTCCAGTTACTGCAAAGAGTAAGAGCCTTTCAAAGCAAATGACTCCTCTAATATGAGACGAGCAGCTATCAACAGTAGTTATGCCTTGACGAATCTGCGATGGTCAATGAACAGACAGTAGTAGTATTGCGGTTTCTGTGCGACCTCTATCATTTCGTCATCAGTCTTTGTATAGGCCTCATTTTGATTGTTCTGAGACTAAGGTTCCTCATCACAGGATGTCTGTTTCCAGCGAACGTTTTGCCCAAATGTCCGATGCGTTCACCACTTCTGTATCTCGACGACAATGAGCACCGCTATGTTGGTCTTCGCAATCAAGCGATGACCTGCTACCTCAATTCGCTCATTCAGACGCTCTACATGACTCCGGAATTCAGAAACGCAGTTTATAAGTTCGTTTTTTTTTTGGAACAGTGCTTTTTCAAAAACAGCACTATTGATCACCGGCGATTATGTTTTAGCAGATGGGCTTACGGGGAAGTAATTAAATTGAAGGCAGGAATACAAGTAAGAGTGAAATATTATTGGATTAGGTCCGATCTGCTCTCGGTGGAACGTATTTCTCGTTATTTTTCCGAAGTATAGCTTTATTTGATTGTAAGGGTTAATAGAAGTGCATAAAATGCATTTTGCTGTGCAGTTTATCTAAGGAGTGCGCAAGAAATGTTGCGTTTGCAGATGAGGCTCCACGATTATTCCTCATTTCGATGTCATGTGAATGTCTTGCAGATGGCAATTCCCGGGGAGACCAGAAGATGAGATCAATAGCATTCCATGCCAACTACAGAAGATCTTCGTATTGCTTCAGACAAGTAAGATGGATGCTCTAGAGACAAAAGATCTCACTTCATCGTTTGGATGGAGCAGCTTTGAAGGTTAGTTGATTTGGAATGAAGTTGGAAATTCGCTCAAAGGAGGGGGGGGGGGGGGGGGGGGGGGGGGGGGGGTGGGAAAAT